>JAZFAU010000576.1:0-83350 GCA_037178615.1 Dione vanillae
GAGATCTTTTGTGCTTATCCGGTATCTATGAGAATCGGCCAACATCTATTTTTCACCCCCTAAATGTTAGGGGTACTACAACCCTAAATCGAACCCAGTACCCGTCGCGTTACAGGCAGACGTTGCGCCTCTGCGCCAAGATGGTCCTCTTAATTTTAAATTAATGAAATTATTAATGATGAAAAATGTTAAAACTATAATTAGGGCCAGAATTTTTGCCGCAGTTTTGAAATGATTAGTTTTTAATTTATGAAATTGTAATAAAGTAAATATAAGCTTTATTGAAACAATTTTCAAACAAAAGTAAAAAATTAAATCATACAACCAATATTTTTTCCATTGACATTTCAAAATAAAGATTCATAATGATTGATTTATTGGAAACTATGAAAATCTTAAATGTTCAATTACAATTTTTTTTAATAAAATTAAATTAAAATTACATTTTTATAAGATCTACAACATTTTCGATATGAATAAAAAAAATATACTTACAACACAAAATCCGTTGTTAATGGAAGCTCGTGTTACGTGTTGAGTACTTTTGTGATTATAAATCACTTGATTAACTAATCGTGCAAAATACATTCAAAGTTGATAATTTAAATATTATTGATAAAATAGGAATGATTAAAAGTTAATGAATTGGTATGGTGGTATAATTCCGTACCACTTACTTATTTAGAAACTATGTCCAAATAGTTTAAATTAAATTCAGTAGCTGCGATGATAATAATGAAGGCTGAGCGAAAGTAAACTTAATTTATTGAGTATAACGTTCAAACTTATATAACGAAATGCATAAGGAATGAGTTTACGACACAGTATTTATACACAAAAATAATAATAATAATTAAGTAAAACTATGTTGATACACCAGGGCATAAACAAAAGACCATGTCCGTGGGCGGACTAATGCGTCCTGTCTGTGTCAAAGGAGTGGCGCGCTTCTATCCTCGATGACGAAAAGAAGGCTGGGGGAAAGTAGCTTAATTTTTGCGAAAACGTTCTCCTTAATGCACGAAATGCTAAGTTAATGAGTTTACACTGCAGTTTTTATACAAAAAATAATTTTAAATATAATTGACGTAATACTATACTTGATAATGCTAAACAAAAACCATGTCTGGCCGGGGACAATGTGTAGGGAGTTGTGAACAAAAGGAGTGGCGGCTTTTTTTACCCCTCCCCGAGGGACGTTAGAAGGGGGCCCCGTGACCTAGAGGAGCTTTAAACTTGTTGCGTTTGCGACCTTAGGGATGTTTAATTGTTTAAAATTGCAAATTAAAAAATGAGGGTTACACTGAGAAGGGAAAATTAATTTTCTATTAAAACGTTGACGTTAATACTATATTATGTGTAAATCAATAATATCCGACAACTGTGTAGGGATTTGAAAATAAAGAGGGGTTATATTCATCCTACTCCATGCTTATTTATGGGTTAGAAGTGAATTAGATATCTCGAGATAATAATTAAATGACGATTAATTACATTTTTCGACCGAGAGGAAAAATATTAAATTACTAAAATGGCTATTAAAAAATAATTATCGTATAGAAGGGTAAAATTAGGATTGTATTTTTTAGTTGTAATATATATATATATATATATATATATATATATATATATATATATATATATATATATATATATATATATATATATATTATATATATATATATATATATATATATATAATATATATATATATATATATATATATATATATATATATATATATATATATATATATATATTATACGCGCATTACTTTTGTGTATAAATACTGTGTCGTAAACTCATTCCTTATGCATTTCGTTATATAAGCTTGAACGTTATACTCAATACATTAAGTTTACTTTCGCTCAGCCTTCATTATTATCATCGCAGCTACTGAATTTAATTTAACTATTTGGACATAGTTTCTAAATAAGTAAGTGGTACGTAATTATACCACCATACCAATTCATTAACTTTTAAACTTTCCTATTTTATCAATAATATTTAAATTATCAACTTTGAATGTATTTTGCACGATTATTTAATCAAGTGATTTTATAATCACAAAAGTACTCAACACGTAACACGAGCTTCCAATAACAACGGATTTTGTGTTGTAAGTATACTTTTTTTATTCATATCGAAATGTTGTAGATCTTATAAATTTTAATTTAATTTTATTAAAAAAATTGTAATTGAACAATTAAGATTTTCATAGTTTCCAATAAATCAATCATCATGAATCTTATTTTGAAATGTCAATGAAAAAAATATTGGTTGTATGATTTTAATTTTTTACTTTTGTTTGAAAATTGTTTCAATAAAGCTTATATTTTACTTTATTATAATTTCATAAATTAAAACTCATCATTTCAAAACTGCGGCAAAAATTCTGGCCCTAATTATAGTTTTAACATTTTTCATCATTAAGTAATTTCATTAATTTATAATTAAGAGGACCGTCTTGGCGCAGAGGCGCAACGTCTGCCTGTAACGCGACGGTTACTGGGTTCGATCCCCAGTCGGAGAAGATGGATTTTTCTATTTCCATTTTCTTCGCTCTAGCATCTAAGACATAACGCGGCGTTGAGTTCCGCTACTCAACACGCAATGCCTCGAAAACGGCAGAAAGTGGGGACGGAGTAAGCAGGGACTAAGTAACGGAGTGTCTTAACACTAGGTTCTTATGGTTCCTGCAGTTCCCTCTGCCTACCCTGCCATGTGCGGGATAAAGCGTGAAGCTAAAAAAATAATTAATTTTATTTATGTATGTTTTGTACAGTGAGCCATGCCAAAAAAACGCAAAGGGGCTGATTTGAGCCGCAGTACAAGTAAAGTTCGAAACTTGCGAAATAGCAGATCTGAAAGAACAGAAGAACAAATGCAGCAACAAAATACTGATGCACGTGTCAGAATGGCGCAATTGCATCAAGAAGAGCCAGAAGATACACGAGCTGAACGCAATAAAGTCAGAAGATTAGAACAACGACAATCACGCCGTTTCACAGTCAATAGACGAAGAACAAATGACTAACAACGACAGCAGGTACATCGAACATTATATCTGATTCATTCCTGCGTCTACCATTCCAGTATGAGCCCGATATTGAATATTATGCTCATTCAAAAGTGGTAATTGGTGTTATGGACAAGGAATGTTGTTGATGATGTTGCTGGAATCATGGTTGGTGATTGTACAGCTGCACGAGAAACTGTGATTCGTAGAAGAAATAATAATCTTCAGTTCATTACTGACATACATCGTTCATATGACGCTCTCCAATATCCGCTAATATTCTGGAAGGGACAAGACGAATATTGCATAAACATAAAACAACAACAATCCCGTATCAGATACTTCATTGATTATTAATTTGATCATTAATCATTTAACAAAACAATTAAATTATTGAACTTAATAAATTTAAATTAATTTTTATGAACAAATATTACAGGAGCTGAAACAAACAAGAACGTTAGCTCAAAGGATTATTATGCGTACCGATTAATGATTAGACGTGGCCTGGACAACGTCATTTTACGATGTCGTGAGCTTTGTCAACAATTCATGGTCGACATGTACGCGAAGATTGAGAGCGAACGACTACGATACTTAAGATATAATCAACAAAAGCTGCGCGCGGAAGAGTACATTCATTTGCGAGACGTTATCAACAACAACCGAAAGCCGAAATTGGTAACCATGTCATTTTACCATCATCGTACGTAGGCAGTCCACGTCATATGCAAGAATATATACAGGATGCTCTGACTTTCGTGCGCGAATGTGGACGACTATGTTTATTTATCACGTTCACGTGTAATCCGAAATAGCCAGAGATTACATCTTTGCCTGGCCAAAATGCAATACATCGCCATGACATTACAGCACGTGTGTTCAGACAAAAATTGAAGTCTTTAATAAGTTTAATTACTAAATCACATGTATTTGGTCCCACACGTTGCTGGATGTATTCGGTTGAGTGGCAAAAGCGAGGATTACCTCATGCACACATTTGGGTTTGGTTAATCGACAAAATCCGTCCTGAAGAAATCGATAGTATTATTTCTGCGGAAATTCCAGATCCCTCCACTGATCAACTGCTGTTTGATATTGTTACAACAAACATGATTCATGGTCCATGTGGTACTTTTAATAGTTCATCGCCTTGCATGGCTGACGGAAAATGTAATGCTGGCTGACGGAAAATGTAATGCTGACTGAAAATGGCGGACAAGCATTTATTAAAAATATCATGAACACAGGCATTAATATTGATAATCATTGGATGGTGCCATATTCGCCTCTGCTGAGCATGACATATAATGCTCATATTAATGTTGAGTTCTGCAGTTCTGTGAAGAGCATCAAATACATTTGCAAGTATGTCCATAAAGGCAGTGATATGGCTGTGTTTAGAGTGGAAAATACTAATGTGAATGCTCATCCAGTGAATAAAAACGATGAAATTACGCTCTACCAAATTGGTCGGTACGTCAGCTCCAATGAAGCTGCTTGGCGTATCTTTGGTTTTCAAATTCATGAACGGGATCCAGCAGTTGTTCAGTTAGCCATCCATCTTGAAAATGGTCATCGTGTATTTTTCACGAACGAGACAGCGATTGATCGTGCAATAAATCCACCTCAAACTACACTCACTGCATTTTTCGAATTGTGTAATCGTGTGGAAGATTTTGGTGCCTTTGCTTGAACATTACTCTATTCACAAGTACCACGCTATTTCACATGGACTCAAACAAAAACATGGATGACCCGCAAGCAAGGCTCACCAGTTGCTTCATGTTTCAATTTATTTAAATCAAACGCCTTGGGGCGATTATTTACAGTCAATCCAAGACACATTGAGTGCTTTTATCTTCGACTGTTGTTGGTTAACGTTACTGGCCCATTATCATTTCAAGATATACGTAAAGTGAATGGGCAACAAAATCCAACGTATAAAGATGCATGCCTTGCACTTGGCTTGCTGGAAGACGACAACTAGTGGGAATGCATGCTTGCTAAAGCTGCATTGAACTGTATAGCAATACAAATTTGTCGACTATTCGCTATAGTGTTGACTACATGTTTCCCAGCCCGAGCACAGATATTATGGGAAAATCACAAAGATTCAATGACTGATGATATATTGCATCAACATCGTATACGGCGCCACGATCTAACCATAACATTCAACGACTAAATGTACAATGAAGCATTGATTGCTATTGAGGATCTTTGCATTGTCATTGCCAACTTACCACTTAGAAATTTCGGTATGAACTCGCCAAATCAAACTGCATCTGATTTAATGAGTACTGAAATGAATCGTGAACTGCAGTACAGTACTGTAGAAATGGCAGCGATTGTTGCCCGCAATGTCCCACTTATGAATGAGGAACAAAGAACCATTTATGATTGCATTATGCTCGCAGTTTCAGGTGGACAAGGTGAGTTCTTCTTTTTGGATGCACCAGGTGGAACTGGCAAAACATTCGTTATTTCGATAATTCTTGCTGAAATACGATCAAATAATGGTATAGCATTGGCCGTTGCATCATCAGGTATTGCAGCAACTTTATTGGATGAAGGTAGAACAGCTCATTCAGTATTTAAGGTGCCACAACATTAAGAAACAATCGTCCATGACCACTGTGCTGAAACAGTGTAAAATTATTATTTGGGATGAATGTACTATGGCACACAAACATTCACTTGAGGCGTTGAACAGGACTTTGAAAGATATTAAAAATAGTGACAAACTACTTGGCGGAACTCTGTCGGTCCTTTCAGGTGATTTCCAACAAACACTTCCAGTCATTCCACGTTCAACATACGCTGATGAGATCAACGCTTGTTTAAAATCATCTCCATTGTGGCGTAATGTTGAAAAATTACAGTTAAAAATAAATATGCGCGTTCAAATGCTTCAAGATCCATCCGTACAAACATTTTCAAAAAAACTCTTAGATATTGGTGATGGAAAAGTTGCTATAGATGAAGCTGGATACGTAAAATTACCGACCGATTTCTGCACAATCGCTGATTCGCTAGATACTCTCATTGAACA
Source organism: Dione vanillae (assembly GCA_037178615.1). NCBI lineage: Eukaryota > Metazoa > Arthropoda > Insecta > Lepidoptera > Nymphalidae > Dione > Dione vanillae. The sequence continues at coordinate 6,075 of JAZFAU010000576.1, forward strand.
AATATTTCCCGATGTACACACACAGTACATAAATCATAAGTGGCTTGCAGAGAGAGCGATTTTAGCGGCAAAAAATGTAGATGTTGACAATTTAAATCTGAAGATACAAATGTTGTTGCCTGGGAACTTGGTATCATATAAATCGATAGATACAGTTTGCGACGACAGCAAAGCAGTAAATTTTCCCACAGAGTTTTTGAACTCACTGGATTTGCCAGGCATGCCACCGCATAATTTACAATTAAAGGTTGGATCTCCAATTATCTTGCTTCGCAATTTGAACCCGCCCCGGCTGTGCAACGATACGCGATTAGTCATTCAAAAATTAATGAACAACGTGATCGAAGCCAGGATTTTAAATGGCAAGTTCAGAGGTGAAAATATACTCATACCACGGATTCCTATTATACCTACAGATGTACCAATTCAATTCAAACGTATTCAGTTTCCGATTAGATTGGCCTTTGCTATGACTATTAACAAATCCCAAGGTTTAACGATGTCTGTTTGTGGATTAGATTTGAGAACATCATATTTTTCACACGGACAATTATACGTGGCATGCTCTCGAGTGGGTAAGCCATCCAGTTTGTGTTAGCTAAACATGGACTAACAAAAAAATATTGTTCACGCTATAGCATTAAGAGATTGATATTGTCTAGTAGTGTTACTATCGTAATTGTTTAATTAATGATATATAATGTTAAGGAATAAATTATAATAACTTAAAATAAATATTTACCTTTTCTTATTTTTATTTTCCCTCATCGTTCACAGCGCTCCATGCTTATTTCACGCATATACCTTGTGGTATATGTATCTTACATAAATACTTGTAACATACATACTTACAATAAGTAAGCTTTTTTTTGTCTATACTAGAAATTACTATTTTATATATATATATATATATATATATATATATATATATATATATATATATATATATATATATATATATATATATATATATATATATATATATATATATATATATATATATATATATATATATATATATATATATATATATATATATATATATATATCTATATATATAAAAATGAATTGCTGTTCGTTAGTCTCGCTAAAACTCGAGAACGGCTGAACGGATTTATCTTATCTTGGTCTTGAATTATTCGTGGAGGTCTAGGGAAGGTTTAAAAGGTGAGAAAAATTCGAATAATTGCCGGGAAAATCCTCAAAACAGCATTTTTCTATTTCCCATACAACGTTTTCTAAATAAAATGGAGAGTCAATTTGTAATTTATTACCGCTGCATAAAGTTCAAATTCGCGTGCGCGTTGGAGGATCAAATATCGCGTTCTGAAACTCAACAGAAGAAAATTGCATAGTGTCAAAATACATTGTACTGCAATCATAATATTTGAAAATAGATTTGACAACCAACTAATATGTCAATTCATCCTGTCGCATTTCAGAGCATGGAAAAAAGTATTACGATATTATATCTATCTTTGTGGATAAGTGCGCGAGAACTTTCTTTACTTTGTGATAGTGACATTCCAAGTAATGTGCTTTTTTTGTGGTAGTGACACTTTATTGCTAAATAAGCGGTAAATTTTTTCACTTTGATTAATTACAATTTACGATGCCGAGGAGAAGACGACCTGACTTAGGTCGTCGTAGTCAATCAAATGTGCGAAGAGCTATCTCACGTGCTAACCGCACTGATGACCAGAGACAGACAGATCAAGAAAATAGTCGTATTGCTATGTCAGAATTGCGTTCTTTAGTGAGTGACAATGTAGGAGATAGGCTTAGAATGCAACGAGTTCGTGCACTTTGATGTGCACAACAACAGCAAGCTAGACATAATGAAATTGAGCGAATCCGCAGACGCAGTGCTCCTGTGATTCTTGAACGAGCTGCATTCCACTATGATCTGACAATTGATTATTGTGCCGACAAATCGGTAACAATTGGGGAAATGAAAACAATTTGTAAATATTGTAAGGCGTTAAAATACACTTGTGAATCTACTGGATTATGTTGTGCTGAAGGCAAAGTAAAATTGCCACAACTGGTCCCACCACCAGATCCTTTAAGCTCTTTAGTTTCTGGGATTGGAAATGATTCTAAACACTTCTTGACCAACATTCTGAAATATAACAACTGTTTCCAGATGACATCATTTGGTGCTACACATATTATACAAGACAATTTTATGCCCACTTTCAAGGTAATATATATGAAATTTTTTTTTATATTATTCAAGTTTGTCCTAAAATATATATATCGGAAATAATTAATGGAAAAATTTTTAAAAATTACAGATACAAGGACAAGTTTATCAATTACTGGGAACTCTGTTACCACTACCTGATGCAGATCATCAATTTTTACAAATTTATTTTATGGGCAATTCATATGCGGAAATTAATAATCGTTGTGCTCATAATCCCACAGTGAAGAGAACCATTGTCCAACAATTACAAATGTTTCTTCATCAGAATAACAATTTAGTAAACATGTTCAAAATAGCATTGGATTGGATGCCATCTGATAGCCATAATATTATTATTCGAGCTGACAAAACACCTGCACCAAGCCTGCACACCAAAACACACAAAGAGGTTCAATTCACCTACTATTGATGAAGTGGCTGTTGTCATTGTAGGAGAAAATTTACAATCTAGAGATATTGTGCTTCATCGTCGGAATAGTGATTTAAAACGTGTATCTGAAACACACAGGAGTTATGATGCACTACAATATCCTTTGATCTTCTGGCAGGGGGAAGATGGATACCATTTTAATATCAAAATGGTAAATCAAGTATATATATATATATATCAAGCGTCTACGTAATTTTCTTCCTACTTCAACCAAGATTATGCTAGCGAATACTCTCCTTCTACCGATTCTTGACTATGCTGATACATGCTATCTTGACTTAAGAGAGGAGCATTTAAATAAACTTGAGCGTCTCCAAAATGTATGTATTCGATTCATATTTGGTTTACGCAAATTTGATCACATTTCAGACTTTCGTAAAACACTCAAGTGGCTCCCAATCCGTCTTCGCAGGGATTCTCACATACTTCGTCTTCTCCACTGTATTCTGTTTAATCCTAATTCTCCTCCTTACCTCAAAGAGCGTTTTGAGTTTTTGGGCGGGTCACATTCTCGGTCTCTTCACTCTGATAATAATCTCACTTTAAAAATACCTACCCATTCCTCTTACTTTTACAGTAGCTCATTTACAGTAACTGCGTGTCGCCTGTGGAACTCCCTTCCCCATAATATCAAAAATACTAAAAATTTTGTAACCTTTAAGCGTCGCTTAAAGAATCATTTTTTAGCTTTGTAAATTTGCCAATTCACTTTTCTTTCTGCTTTTTCTTTCTATTATTTGTATGCCATTGTTTTTATTTTTTGGTTTTATTTTATGTATATATGTGTTTATATGTGTATGTATGTATGTATGTACATATGTATGTATGTGTGTATGTTTATATGTATGTATATATGTATGATTGTTGATACCTATGTTATTTGAATATATCTATTTACGACTAATTTCTTTCTATTACGATTATTTATGTCTATTTATTATTAATACTTAACTTTTACACCCTAACCCTTTATATTTTTTTTTTTTGAAATTTGCTATTCCTTTGCCCTTAGGTTGCCTGGCAGAGATTGCTACTGAGCAATAAGGCCGCCTTTTGTACATATATACTTATTTACTTTTTCATTATTGTACTTTTTTTGTATTCTTTGGATGTGCAATAATAATATATATATATATATATATATATATATATATATATATATATATATATATATATATATATATATATATATATATATATATATATATATATATATATATATATATATATATATATATATATATATATATATATATATATATATATATATATATATATATATATATATATATATATATATATATATAAGCAGCAATATTAAATACATGTAGAATAGTAAGAAAATTTTTACAAATAGATGAAGAAATTAACTAAATAAAATAATCGAACCTCTTTCCATATATTGTATCTACTTGGTTCCGACCCGTAGATATAATGAAACCCAGTTTTTCTACTGACAAAATAGTTTCTTTAAATAATGATAATAGTTTATTTGCTCGAATATGGGTTAAGAAATGTATTTCATAGATTTTCAGTGGTCCAACACACAAACGCGTCGTGAGTGCGATCCTGCCGGCCTTCGAGGCCTGGATGCGAAGGAAGCGACGAGTCACCTTCCGACTTACACAGGTACTGACCGGTCACGGTTGCTTTGGAGAGTACCTGTGTAGGATCGGACGCGAGGCGACGGCGGTTTGCCACCACTGCGGGGCGGACCAAGACACTGCTCAACACACGCTGGAGGCGTGTCCCGCGTGGACCGCGGAGAGGCAAGTCTTGGTCCAGCAAATCAGGCGAAATCTCTCCCTGTGAGCTGTCGTGTCGGCGATGCTACGCAGGGATTCGGCGTGGGAGGCCGTAGTCAACTTCTGTGAGTCCGTCATGGTCCAGAAGGAGACTGAGGAGCGGGCTCGGGAGAGGGCCGATCCCGCCCGACGGAGGCGACCTGCGGGCCGCCTTCATGGCCTCCAAGCCCCAGTGCCCGGGGCGGAATAAATAGGGCACTCCCTCCGGCCGTGGGTGCGTGAGATGGGGGTCTCACGCATCCGTTTTCATACGGCCGAGAGGAAGACCGCAGTCTGGTATGGCCCCGGACTGCCGGTGTACGCACCAGCGAGGGGTGCGGGGAGGGCGAGACTACCTTCGCCCTCCTGAGAAGGGCTCCGCAAGCCACGAGCGGAGCAACGCACGGGAGAGGCCGCGGACGTGCTGCGAAAGCGATCCCGTAGCCTCTCCGTTTTTTTCGTGCTGTGGCGGCCATCGCAGGGGGTTTTAGTGAGTACAATCTCACATAACCCGGCCTCCCCCCCAGGAGTCGGGTATCTATGAAGATTTCCCCCTGCGTCAACAAAAAAAAAAAAAGTGGTCCAACATATTCTGCCGATTTGGCTTGCAAATATTTTTAATAAACTAATAATACTATTAATGAATTTACTACAATTACAAATATAAAGTTTATAGTTTTACAATTTAAATAAATAATTATCAATAACATCATGATAAGTAAATAGTTATTAGTCAATTAATTCAAATAAAATTACAATATTATTTATAATTTAAAATTTGTCGTTAAAAAATTCATTTATACTATAATACAGATTATCTATCAGTAATTTAAAACAAAAATTCTTAAGCAAATTTAGAGACAATTCTTTACAATTTCTGGGTAGGTGGATGTAAATGCATATGGCCATGCAATATACATTGTTGTGATACAAAGCTAATCGTTGAGCTGGAACATACAGTTTGTCCTTAAATCTGCTAGGCGTATTCATTACATCACAATTTCGTTTAAACAAATAAATGTTTTTATGAACAAATATACTAATTTCATATATGTATAGGCAAGGAACGGGTAATATATTTAGTGATTAAACGAACTTACCTGTAAGTGAAGTTCTATCATAATTATACGTGGAGCCTCGTCCGAAGAGATTAGTAATATACACTTGTAGTACCATATACAATGTCGCCACTCACGCACTTAGTTTGTCTATATTTTTTTTTTTCTTTTTGTAGGGTACGTCAGTTTTCCTTTGTTACCGATACACCATCAATACCTCATTAAGTTTAGAGCTATGGATGATATAACTCAAATGATATTTTACTAAAGGGGTTGAATTAAAACATTGGGAAGGGTGGGATGCTAATCTCTTCGGACGAGGCTCCTCGTATAATTATGATAGAACTTCACTTACAGGTAAGTTCGTTTAATCACTAATTATACTCGTGCCTCGTCCTCGAGATTAGTAATATACACTTGTAGATCTTGAGAGATAATAGTAAAATATCAATTGAAAAAAGATAGTTATACTAGAAATATTCTTTAATCTATATCTATAATGACGAAACAATTATAACAATAATATATAATAATTAATCAATAGTATTTTTTATTAAATACTAATTAACATTATTTATGAAGTATTAATTATACTAGAAGCAAAACCATGATCATTATATTCATTAATCCTTCTATTGTAAAATCTGGCAATTACGAATTACTAGACCGACCAGCAGTTCTTCTAATGGTGTCTAAATTTACTAAACTGTGGGCTTTCGATGTACTAGCATGTCTAGTACTATGTGCGGAAAATTTAGACACATCAATTCCAAATATAGCTAATGTATTTTTAATCCATCTGCTTAAAGTTTGAGAAGATACCGCATTATGAGGTTTTTTCAGACGAATAAATAGTAAGTCATGTTTTCGTAAATGTTTAGTTACATTAAAGTATGAAGACATTACTTTCGCGGGGTATATTTCTGGTTTGTTTTCAAAATAGGGAAGAACAAGCCTAGGCTGTAGAGCTCCAGGCCGAGATGTTTTAATTAAGTCAGGGATTTTTATTGAAATTTTGTTAGGAAAAAATTCAATATTGGTAATTAAAACTTTTGAAAATATTTGTACCCTGTGCGCTGTAACTAAAGCGAGTAAAGTTATTAATTTTTTGGAAATTTTTTCTAGCGTTAAAGTCTCATTAGGAGACCAAGTACCCAAAGTATCTAATACTTTTGAAGTATCCCATGTGCAATCTCATATTTAGGCACCTCGTTGCCCAAACGAAATACTCCCTTAAGAAATCGCTTAATGCGATCATCTTCACATATCTGACGTCCAAGAAGAAGGGCCAATGAAGAACGGTAGGTATTTAAAATACTGTACTGTGCCCCTAAGTGATAGCCTTCATTTAGAAATTCAATAATATTTGATATGCTTGTATTATAAGCATCGAGATTTCTTCTTTGACAAAAATAAAACCATTTCCTTAAACATAAATCATATTGTTTATAGGAGTTTTTGGAGAGAGAAGCCAACATGACATTAATGGCGGAGGATGACAGGCCTTTCTTCAATAGAGATTCCCGTATAGTAAACCTGATATCAGGGTAGTCTGACGATGTATTTGGCGGGAGCTGGAATGAGAGAGAATCAGCTCTTTAGTTGGATGCATAATAAGTGTTTTTCCTTCTAAGAATTTACAAAAGAAATGGTATCAAGCTTGCGTTGGCCATAATGGTACTATAAGTATACCTCTAGCTTTATCTGATATAATTTTTCTTAATGTTTTAAGAATAATTGAAATAGGCGGAAAAGCGTAGAAAAAATAACCTGATCAATTTACGGAAAATGCATTTATAGCGTATGCGTCTGGATCCCTATGCCATGAAATATATTTCTGACATTTTTTGTTGACTTTACTCGCAAATAGGTCTATATTAGAAGAACCAAAAGCATTTGTTACTTTTTTGCAAAGCATAATCCGAAAGTTCCCATTCTATGTCGGGATGAGTTTTTCTTGACTCAGCATCTGCAACATCGTTCTCTGCCGAACGAATATATGACGCAAATACGAATAGATTCCGTTTCTCACGCCATTGCCATAATTCCTTGGTAATACTCGTGAGGTGAGGGAATTGTACCCCGTCCATGCGGTTTATATATGATATGGCTGTAGTATTATCAATTCACAACAAGACTTCATTATTATATAATGATTTAGCAAAAATTTTTAATTCTATAAAAGCTGCAAGCAGCTCTAAATAATTTATATGTTTAAGCTTTTCGTTTTTACTCCAAATACCACTCGCCCTTACACCGGCACAGGCAACACCCCACCCAGTAGTTGAGGCATCGAAAAATATTTCAATACAATAATCATCGAATTTTATACTGTTGACTGAATAATCAATGACTTTTGTCCACCAATCAAAATCGAATCGTAATGTACTAGGTATAGACATATATTTTTCATAATCATTATTACATTTTAAGCTAAGGTATTTGCACCGTTCGAATTGTTTGGTATATAGCCAACCCTATTCGGCTGCTGGGCAAGCTGACGTTAGTAGTTTATATGTTCACTGTTGCTGCGAATTCTCGAATTTCACATCGAATTTTAATTCTAAATTTTAATAATTCATTTAATTTATTTATTTTTTTTTTTTCAGGTGGTAAGCTAATTTTGAATTGAATTAAATTTGAAGATTTTTTGAATCAATTATAAAACCAAGATATTTACAAATATTGCTAGGTATAATTTTACTTTTTTCTTCATTAATATTAAAACCTATTAATATTATATATAATAGTATTAATATAATGAATACATTCTTTATAACTATTTGCTATTAAACATATATCGTCTAAATAAATAGTAGACATAAAACCACATGAACGTAGCAACTTAACCACTGGTTTCATGATTTTTGTATAAACATATGGCGTTGTATTAACACCAAATGGTTAAACGTTAAATTCATATAATTTTTCATTCCATAAAAATCGTAATATTTTCGTGAACATTCCTTAACCTTACTTAGGAAATACGCATCTTTCAGGCCTATCGTACTCAATAAACAATCTTTTAATATTAACTTTATAGTGTACGTACATCTTCTAACTTAAAATGTTTCGTTTGAATCAATTTATGTAGATCTTTTAAATTTGAGATCAATCTGGTTTTACCATTTGGTTTTGGTATTAAGAGTATGCTTGATAAAAATTACCCTTCGTGAAATAGCACCTATTATTAACAAATTATTAATAGCTTGATCAAATTGAAACATTTCAGTTTCAATAATTTTTCGAGGAAGATGTATTATAATATTGGATAGACGGAGATAAAAAAGAAATTTCATAACAAGTTATCCAAGAAAGTATGGTTTTATCAAATGTTATCTGTGACCATTGATTATAAAAATGAGATAATTTACCAGCATAGCGTACTGAGTAGTGTTGGGTAGGACAAATAAATAAGAAGAGTTTGTATGAGTTACTCATTTTAAAAAATGAGGTGGGACAATGTACCACCTCATTTGAAGTGGTCCTCAAACGATGAAAATATTAAGTCTCAAAATTCATTACTTTTGATGATAATAAAAATTAGAGATTGTGTGTAGTGTTTTAATAACTACTTATAAAAAAATACCATTTTATAATTAAATTAAAAGTAATTATTACACTAAGCCAAATAATTACACTTTTTACAAAAAAAAAATATTTTCATTACATTTATTGTTACTTCAAACTTAAAATAAAAAAAAAGTATAATATTTTTTATACAAAACTTCACGTAACATTTAAATGTATGTAATTTTTTTCAAGAAATGTCGTTTTTAATATAAAAACGACAATTCTTGAAAAAATACACACACACAATACATGTGAGTGTGACATTTCAAACATCACGAGACATTTCTTTCCGTTTCATTTTGTTCCATCGCCTTGTCAAATGTCATGCTACCTCAAAAAGAGTAAGCAGGACAAAATCAACTCTTTCGTAAAAGTTGTATTCATTCATTCATGAGTGAGTGAGGAACAATGTCACCTCAAAATTGAGGTGGTACAAAATATGTATTTGAAGTGATGGGACAGCTCATTCTTTTGTATGGGACATTTGAAGCGCCTCTTGTATGAGGTGTCCAACACTAGTACCGAGTATAGCGGCGGCTGCTGAAGTGCAACTGCTGCGAGGGTCTCGACAAGTTCGATTTCTGAGACTTTATCGCCGCAGACTCCCTGGTCCTTAATGTCCCCGACGTTGATGCTTGGGGCGGCCACCGACTCGAGGGCGGCCTGTGACTCGGGGGCGGACCTTTCCGGTAACCGATTTTGGTTGAGGTGTTGATTTTAATTCCGAACCTCATTTATTAATAGCTTTTGCAGCTTTCAATGTTTCTGGTAATTTCTCACCAAACAAAAATTTATCAACTTTCGTCTGCTGTATTTGATTTTTTAGTTCTTTCTTTAGAATTGCCAAAATAAAATTACGCCTAGTTATAGAATCTTTGTATTGCGTATCACACAATAGTCTACCTGTATCCATTAAGGCTTTTAATAATACTGGAGACTTTGTCATGTTTTGACAACATTACAGTGATTGCCTCACTGACTGAGGATATTGCAGATGCAGTCTGCTTTTGTTTATCAAAAATAGCCTTATCCCCTCTTAATAACAATATCTGTCACGGCAGCTTTTATTTCGGGATTTAAGACAGGTGCATCTATCAAAGCACAATTGCCAGGCGGTAAATACTTTTCGAGAAGTTCTTTACTTAATTCCTTGTCTAGGCTTGAAGTGACAATATGTGCATATCATATTGCCAAATCCTTTTGAATATTATTTCCACAGCATTTTGATCAGTATCAATCAAGGGATCTGCTCTCAAAATATCCAAGGTGACCACAGCCGTGACGACAGAGGGCAGTATCGATGTTGTAACGGGCGGGGGCATCAACTGCGTTGCCTCCGGCATCGTCACCTCCTCGGCATCAGTTTGCGACTCAATAATGTCAGATGACATATTCGCATCGGGCTCGGTTTCCCTTATCAAATCTTCGATAAATTCAGATTCAATTAGGTCACCTGGAATTTAATATTCCGGCTATTACTACCTACCCACATTAATGTATTATTTGTGTCTAGTTTATACTAATAAATGTACGAACAGACAATGAACAATATTAGGCATTAAAATAATTATATTGTAATGCGATAATGACGGGTAAGATACATGCTCAAAGCGCTGTATCGTGAACCCACATTAATTATAAAGACAACTCACACCTCGAATCGTTGTGACGTGAGTCTATAACGATTTCCAGGTAAGTAACAACTCGATTCGTTGATACGTAAACCTTAAGAAAATTGTAACTATACGTTACGTATGTAAAAATTATAACTATACGATACGTACGTAAAAATTATAACTATACAAATCGTTGTGACGTGAGTCTCAAATGATTTACAGGTAAGTAACAACTCGATTCGTTGATACGTAAACCTTAAGAAAATTATAACTATACGTTACGTATATAAAAATTATAACTATACGATACGTATGTAAAAATTATAACTATACGAATCGTTGTGACGTGAGTCTCAAATGATTTACAGGTAAGTAACAACTCGATTCATTGATACGTAAACCTTAAGAAAATTATAACTATACCTTGTGGTTCCTGTCGAGGATTCCGAACTTGATGATGATATGCGACTCCTTTGCTTTATCTTCTTTTCTAACTTCCTTAATTCTTTCTTTACAAAAGCGAAACTTTAATAGAATAACACTTTTTCTAATAACTGCGCGAATACGTGCGGACTGGCGAAGCACTAAAATGTGAATGAGGTATTGACGGTGTATCGGTAACAAAGGAAAACTGACATACCCTACAAAAAGAAAAAAAAATAAATAGACAAACTAAGTGCGTGAGTGGCGACATTGTATGTGGTACTACAAGTGTATATTACTAATCTCGAGGACGAGGCACGAGTATAATTAGACTTTTAAATATGGGTTTACAGCTCTCAGTGAAATGAATATTATAAATAGTTCTTATACATTTTTTTTTGTGTCTTAAATGCAACATGCAAGTCCACAGAATTACCCCATATTACAATACCATATCTTAGCAAAGATTCAACATATCCATGGTAAGCTGTAATTGCTGCTGTAACAGAAACTATTTGACTTATACGCCTCAATGCATATATAAATTTATCAATCTTGGTATATAAATTTTCAATATGATTCTTCCAGTTACAATATTTATCTACTATTATGCCCAAAAATTTTGTATTATTAGCTTCTAATATATCAGTGTTGTCAAAATTAATTTTAATGGCCTGTAATTTACTTCTATAAGTTTGAAATGTTATAAAATTTGTTTTGTGTAAATTGATTTTTAAATTATTCGCTTTAAGCCAATGAATTACTTTTACTAGAGCCAGTTAGTTTCTTTAAATTCGTATGAATTTTGACATTTAAGTTAGAATAGTTGTGTCAGCAGCAAAGAGAATACATTCAATGCTTTATATGATCAGGAAGATCTTTTATACAAAATAAATAGTAAGGTTCCCATAGGCTACCTTTGAGCACTCCGATTATTCTTATTATTGTATCAATCTATGAGTTATTTGTATAGTTATTAACTATACTTTCTAGTACAACACACTGTTCCTACTTTTAAATATGATTCCAACCATTTATTGCATTTCCTCTAATTGCCGTAAAAATATGTTTTTTAGCTAGTAATTTTATGGTTTCGTGATCAAGGCTTTACTCATTCAAGAAATAGGGCCACTGGATGTACCCGCATTTTATGCAATCATAATCTTTTAACTAGAGAAAGCAGCCATTTGTTGTAGAAATATTCTTCTAAAAGCCGTATTGTTCGATTTTTAATAATTTAACAGAAAACAATAAAATTGTAAATTTATCATAGCATGATTTTTTCGAATATTGTTAAGTATAATTGGAATCAATGTGGAAGTCTATAAATTATTAATTTCTGTGGCATCTCCCTTTTTGAAAAGAGGCTTCACTAAAGAGTATTTGAGTTGATTTGGAAAGTGTCCTTGTTGAACGATAATTTTATTATATGAAACAAATAGGGAAGGCGATAATACTAGCACTATATTTTAAAATCTTTGTATTTATTTTCTCATATCGTGTAGCATTCGTCTTTTTTAAAGATAAATATTTTTTTATAAATAGCTATAATTATTGAGTAGGGGTAAAAACAACTATTAGGATTGACGGGGATGTTGTAACATTATGCTCTTCAGCCTAAGGAATTTTCGATGCTTAAGAAAAATTTATTGAAATGTTCGCAAATTTCATTCGAATTTGTATAATCTTTATTATTATATTTTATTTTCTGTATTGTTTTACATTCATTGTCATGTTTGAAATTATTTTTGATGATATATATAGATGATGAGACCAAGTGAGTGTGCGATTGTTCTACTTTCCCCAGCTACATATATCTTTTATTTTGTCCAATTAAACCCGTACTGTAGCTGGTAAATCAATTTTTCAATGTGAGTGTCGGCCATTATTATCGTGTTCTTTCACTAATTTTCTATTAAACAAAAATACAGTCCACTAGCATTTTTATTCCCGCTATTATTGTTTAAATCGCACCGAATTGGTGGTGATATTATAATCTTTCGCCGCCGCTTTGGTCACTTCTTTACCGGATTGGATTAAATTATATTAATTTTATACCTATTCAAACACGGGGTGAAGGAACTTCACATTTCTATTCGTATCTATAAATTGCGAAATAATTATTATAATATTGTATTATAACCGCTAGGATATTTTCTTTAACGAAATTATGCGTTCGTTATGCACGATTATTATTGTGAATTCTGAAGTTTGTCTTTATTTTTTATTACTCCCGCTATTTGTATTGACAATTTAGAGTCTTTATTTATATAACCGCATAATCGTTGTATAAGACGTAAATTCATGAGGAATATCTATTACATATTAATTGTTAATATATATTCGCTATTATAATAATAAAATTCTTTAATTTTATAATTTGTTTACCCGCACCATTTATTTCGCTCCTTAAGGTCTAGTTTCGTTCGATTCGTAACGAGCGAGTCGAGTGAATAGTAGAACGCAATTCAAGGTCGATTGACAATAATTTATTATAACGCTAATATCTTTCTAAAATTAATATATTTTTTATTATTCCGCTATTTTTAATATAACCGCAGTCTTATCTAAGTTTATATAACTTATAATATTTTGATAATTTGTTTTATTACTTTTCAAAATGATTAGAGGTAAAAAAGAGGAGGAGATTGACGAGACTCAATTTAGCTTTTAGAAGCTAAGCGCGATGCCATGTTTAACAGAATGAAAAGTATATTTAAATCCGCAAAATGTTTCAATAGTAATACCGAACAGGCTTTATTGGATGAAAGTTTTAACATCGATCAGTTGCGTATTGATTTTGAGCGTGTTTTAGACTCTTATAATACTTTATTATTAAAAGTTAATCCAGATTAACTATTAATTAAAATTCTTGGACAGAATTTGAAACCATGTATTCCTTTGTTAAACGAGTCATCTCGAAAATTTCCGATGATAAATTAAATGTTATTTCTACAAATACATCTCAAAATATACATAAATTAAAACCGCATTTGCCACCTATCGACCTTATGTCATATAATGGTGATATTCGTAATTGGCCGCTTTTTATCAACAATTTAAAAGTATAGTTCACGACAATCATTCATTAAGTGACAGCGAAAAAGTTTTTTATTTAGTAGGTAAATTAACAGATAAGGCTAGGGCCATATGTTCGGGTTTGTCAATTACCGCTGAAAATTATTTAATTATTTGGAATTCGCTTATAGAAAAATATGACGATCCTCGTTCTCTCGCTTCTGCTTATTTTAATCAGCTGTTAGAATTTAAAGCGCTTAATAATAATAGTGCGGCTGGGCTTGAGTCTTTCTTAAATAAATTTAATTCTTCTGTTGAAGCTCATAAGCAGTTGAAATTAAACGATTTAATCGATTTCATGTTTTTACACCTTGCTATACAAAAATTAGATTCCGATACTATTTATTTGAAATTACTTATCGTAAACAAAAAATTCCTTCGTATGAAAATCTTGTAGAATTTATTAAGGAACAAAGTAAAGTTTTATCTCGTGGTAATTTTAAATCGAATGATTGGTTAGATCAAGATAAATCTCGCTTAAAGACATTGCCCACGCCTAAATCTGCCACTCGCTCCTTTGTTAATATGGAAGGAAGTACATTTGCATACATAAGTGTACTTTGTGCAATAATAATAAACATGAGCATTTATATTCGTGTCCTGTTTTTATGAAAATGAACCCGTATGAAAGATTTAGTTTTATTAAAAATAACTTATATTGCAATAATTGTTTAAGTACTAAACATAAAACTTTTGCATGTGTTTCTCAGCACACTTGTAATCATTGCTCGCTAAAACATCATTCTTTGCTACATTTCAATAATCCTAATAAATCTAATTATAATGTCGTCGTAAATAAGTCTTCGACACGTAATTTTCCGCGTCGCGCTTCTTCTCCCGCACACGCACACGCTCCCGCTCATGGCTCGTCCCGCACTGTGTCGGCCTGTCAATCTGAATTCTCCGGCGTTCAACCCGCTAATAATAATAATTTACCTCTAAGACGAATAACGTTCGCTTTCTGAATCTCATGTAGATTCTAATGTTTCCGGATTGGTTCCATTTCCCGCGATCATATTTCAGGCACACTACTACTACCTTGTTAGGTACCGCCAAAATTAAAGTTTATGATAAACATAACCGCACTCATTTCTTGAGATGCTTAGTGGACCCTGGTTCACAAAGTGATTATATCTCTTCCGCATGTTGTAAGCGCTTATCGCTTCCAATTTATTCTCAAAATCGCTTTTCCGAGGTTCAAGGTATAGATGGAACTTTGCAAAAATTCTCGGAGTATCCTCTAACAAATTTTCATCTCGTTTCGATAGCGAGAAAGAATATAATATACGACCGCTAGTTGTTAAACGTATTACGTATTCGTTAAATCTCCCGAGTTGCGTGAGAAATATAATGAAGTCGTGCAGGATTATATAGACAAAGGAATTCTTTCTAAAGTCGCTCCTGACGACTGTCTTTCACTAGGATATTATTTACCGCATCACCCTGTGATCCGTAATGATAAAATTCCACCCGTCTTAGAATTGTTCGATTAATAATTAAGGAAGCTTTATGCTAAAATAATACTTTGTCCATTTCAAACCCATTTTATTGAGTTGTGAAGTCAACGATGAGATTTGTCTGCCAAACAGGAAATTAAAATAATTCATTGAAACATCGAAACCGCATCTATGGCACAAAGTCAGGATATATATTATGATTAAATGTACTGAAATAAATTTCCGTCCGCTATCTTTTACTTTATTATACAGAAATGTATGTTACATGCATAGTATATAATCGATTATAATTTATAAGTATATTTGATTTATTCATATGATAAAAAACTGGATTTTCCGATTTGATAAGTGCCAGTTAAATTGGCTTGAATAGGTATGTTATGTTCATTATCTAGATATAGAATTTTTGAAAACCTTATCTACACGATTACTAAATATTTAATATTCAAAGCTGTTTTTATTATTTTTTTTAAGTAAAAGTTACGTAATAACACATTAGCACCGAAGCATGGACCAAGTGAATCAAGTAGTCAATGCCGTTTTTTTCTTAAAGTTACAATAAAATCGGTGACTTATAAAACGTGATTTGGTTCATTTAAAATACTTACGCTTTTAGCTTCTGCTTTATCTTAAGAAGGAACTAATTTTGTAACTGCTTAAAACTTTACTCATGCTATAAAATTTTGTGGGTACCTACTCAAATATAATGTATTATCAACTTTGAAAAGTAATCTTACAGTAAGAATTGAACAACATTGTTACAGTAGCTTTTCCTTCAATGAGGAAAAAAGCGGAAGCTATCATGCATCAATTAATAATAAGAATTGAGTTAAAATTCTTTTCTTGTCTATTACGCGTTTACTTCTTATTCAATGAACAATTATAATAACGTCTGGTATAAAAGTAAAGTAACCTTGAAAAAAGAACATTATTTTGTTAATAAATAAAATAATTGTACCCAGTAAATCTGATTTTGCATGTTCCGTTGTACTGGCTGGAAAGAAAGATGGATCACGTCGACTCTGTATGGATTATTCAGGGCTGAATAAGAAAATAATTAAAGAAAGATTTCCACTACCTTTGATCGAAGACCAGATCGACAAATTGAAAGAAGCAAAAGCATTCACATCTCTTGACCTAAAGAATGGCTTTCAACACGTTCCGATACACAAAGATAGTCAAAAGTACCGCCTTTGTTACACCACAAGGCCAATACGAATTTAAAAAGATGTCTTTCGGACTGTGTAGAGCACCATCCGTTTTCCAAAGATTTATAAACGATGTATTCTATGATTTGATCGCTGATAGTACATTATGTACTTGCATATTTAGACGACTTGATCCTCCCTGCTAAGACTGAAGAAGAACTGATGAAGATAAAGAAGGTCTTTCGAAGAGCTGAATATTTTGGTTTACAATTCAATAGAAATAAATGCCACTTCATGAAGAAAGAAGTAGAGTACTTAGGATACATAATAAAGGAGAACGAAGTAAGACCATCAAAAGAAAAAATTAAAGCTGTGGCAAAATTCTAAAAGCCTTTGATTGCTCAACCGATGACAGACTAATTGAAAAAAGATGCACTATTCAATTTTGATGAAGAATGTGAAAAGTTCCCCAGATACAAAAGTAAACACAGACGCTAGCGCAGATGGATACGGAGCTGTTCTTGATACTATATATATATATATATATATATATATATATATATATATATATATATATATATATATATATATATATATATATATATATATATATATATATATATATATATATATATATATATATATATATATATATATATATATATATATATATATATATATATATATATATATATATATATATATATATATATATATATATATATATATATATATATATATATATATATATATATATATATATATTGTTAGGTAAATCAGAAGTGGTTAAAGTTAATTTGAAATGGAAAACACTAAAACACACATAGATCACTAGTTTGACTATATTCGGACATAGGTTCCACGTAATTACAATTAATGACGTAGATGACACTCAACAAGTATACTTCGTACAACTACCACGACTGACATAAATTATACGCTTTTATAGTATTTGTCATCTAAAACTACCCCCTTTTATAACATTGTTTGGAATAATGATTAAATAAGGTAGAAGGAAGCTAAGACGGCCTCTCCTGACGGCTGGTCGTCCTCGATCCAGAAAGACACATGTCATCCGAGATGACCAGAGCAGAGAGGCTTGTAGAGGGCTGCGATGCGCTGATGATGTCATTAGTACCGTCTGTAGCTGGGGAGTGGGTGCTGCATTACCAGCGCCCTCGCCTTCGTTTTCACCAGGGGCTGATGTTGACGGCTGACCTGACTCTGACGGATCGGCTTTATCGTCTGAAATCAAACAATGTTATTCACAGGGCCATATCTCTCCTTGCGGGATAATTCACTACGAACATAAGAAGTAGCGACTTGACCAAAAATCAATGCCCATGCTCGCCTAGCAAGATAACTCACTTCGAACGTATGAAATGGCAACTTGACAGAATGTCAACGCCCTTGTTCGACAAGCAAGGTAACTCACTACGAATATAAGAAGCAGCGACTTGACCAAAAGTCAACGCCAGTGGTCGCCTAGCAAGCTAACTCACTTCGAACGTAATAAATGGCAACTTGACCGAATGTCAACGCCCTTGTTCGACAAGCAAGGTAACTCACTACGAACATAAGAAGTGGCGACTTGACCAAAAGTCAACGCCCATGTTCGCCTAGCAAGCTAACTCACCACGGACATATGAGGTGGCAACTTGACCGAATGTCAATGCTCTTGTCCGACAAGCAAGGTAACTGACTACGAACAAAAGAAGTAGCGACTTGACCAAAAGTCAACGCCCATGTTCGCCTAGCAAGCTAACTCACCACGGACATATGAGGTGGCAACTTGACCGAATGTCAATGCTCTTGTCCGAAAAGCAAGGTAACTGACTACGAACAAAAGAAGTAGCGACTTGACCAAAAGTCAACGCCCATGTTCGCCTAGCAAGCTAACTCACCACGGACATATGAGGTGGCAACTTGACCGAATGTCAATGCTCTTGTCCGACAAGCAAGGTAACTGACTACGAACAAAAGAAGTAGCGACTTGACCAAAAGTCAACGCCCATGTTCGCCTAGCAAGCTAACTCACCGCGGACATATGAGGTGGCAACTTGACCGAATATCAATGCCCTTGTCCGACAAGCAAGGTAACTCACTACGAACATATGAAGTGGCGACTTGACCAAATGTCAACGCCAGTGGTCGCCTAGCGGGATAACTCACTATCAATTAACGACTCGGCAACTTGACTTAAGTCAGAGCTTATAGCAAGTGAGTTAAATCGCTACGATCCACATACTCACAATCCAAGAATGCAGCGGAGTCATCTGGGCTCCACTCACCACGCCAAGCCACCATGTGCTAGGCCACTGCCTTGGGTCGAATTTACCTGTAGGCACAGAAAATTAGTAGCGCGAGTATCTTACAATCACACCGCCACACCGTCGGCACAGGCGTCACTCGAGCACACGCAGTATCGGCGATGCGAGCGCCACAAAGGCACACGCAGTGTCTGCGGCGCGAGCGCACCACAAAGTCACACCACCGCAGCGGCGCGAGCGCACCACAGCCGCCTCGCGGAGTGCTAGCACCTCTTAGCCACAGAATGCCAGTTGCCTCTCGTCGCAGCGTATTCAAACATGTCAAAGCACAAATGGGAAAATATTAGACTTTTATTAATTGCCTCAAATAATCACAGAGCAGTGATCATAGTGTGCATAATAACCAGTGATACATAGTATGTTTTACTTAAGATTTTTAAACACTAAGAGAGTGGGGACGTGAACGTCTCAAAACCACATGTGACAAGCCATACGCACATACACCAGCGGCGGGAGCACACCACACTCACATGAGACACCAGCGGCGCAGGCACCTCACAAGCCACATCTCAGCAGTAGCTGCGTAGGCACCTTCTGTCTCAGCATGCACAGCTCTCCCGCAAGTAGACCGTACATGTCAAACATAAAACGTAAACATTAGATTCATATAATTGTTACGCCTTACACGGACAGATTTACTAAGTAAGTGAAAATAGGCTCGGTCATACCTGACCAAAACTGAAACTAGTGTGAAACTGTAAACTGAAAAATAAAAATGTCATTACATAGGTAGAACAAAACGTAAATATTAGATTTATGTAATTGTTGCTCATAACGTGAACTGACGTGTTATAGGTTCAGTTACACGTTACCAAAACTGAAACAAAAGTCTCATTAGCATTGAAAAATAAAAAATATCTCACAGGTAGAACATAAAACGTAAATATTAGATTCATGTAACTTATTACTCATAACACGAACTGAAGTATTAAAATAAGTGTATATAGGTTCAGTTACACGTTACCAAAACTGAAACAGAAGTCTCATTAGCATTGAAAAATAAAAAAATATCTCACAGGTAGAACATAAAACGTAAGTATTAGATTCATGTACCTGTTATAACACAAACTGACGTGCTAAAATAAATTGATAAAGGCTCAGTTATAAGTTATCAACACTGAAACAAAAGTCTCATTAGCAATAAAAAATAATATCTCACAGGTAGAACATAAAACGTAAATATTAGATTCATATATTTGTTAAGCGTTATGCGGACAGACGTAGAAATAGGAAGTGTAAATAGTGGAGGAAATAGCCTCAATCTCACCTGAACAAAACTGAGAGAAAAATCTCATTATAGCTAAAAAATAAAAAAAAATATCACACAGGTAGAACATAAGACGTAAATAATAGGTTCATATAACTGTTACTAGAAACACGAACTGATGTCTTAAAATAAATGGATATAGGCTCAGTTGTACGTTACCAAAACTGGAACAAAAGTATCATTAGCACTGAAAAATATAAAAAAAATATCACACGGGTAGAATATAAAACGTAAATATTAGATTCATATAACTATTACTCATAACATGAACTGACGCGCTAAAATAAGTGGATATAGGCTCAGTTGCACGTTACCAAAATTGAAAGAAAAGTATCATCATCACTGAAAAATAAAAAAAAATATGACACAGGTAGAACATAAAACGTAAATATTAGTTTCATATAACTGGTTCTGGTAACACAAACAGACTTGAAAAAAATAACTGGATACAAGCTCAGTTATACGTTACCAAGACTGAAACAAAAGTCTTATTGTTACTAAAAATTAAAAACTTAATTGCACAAAATAATAACTAAAACAAAATGGCAGTAAGTCTTTTGATAATTTCACAAAGTTCATTATCAATAAACATTCATGTGGGCTAAAGTCTTTTATCCCACTTCTGATGTTAGGTAAATCAGAAGTGGTTAAAGTTAATTAGAAATGAAAAACACTAAAACACACATAGATCACAAGTTTGACTATATTCGGACATAGGTTCCACGTAATTACAATTAATGACATAGATGACACTCAATAAGTATACTTCTTACAACTGCCACGACTGACATAAATTCAACGCTTTTATAGTGTTTATCACCTAAAACTACCCACTTTTATAACATTGTTTGGAATAATGACTAAATAAGGTAGAAGGAAGCTAAGAATATATATATATATATATATATATATATATATATATATATATATATATATATATATATATATATATATATATATATATATATATATATATATATATATATATATATATATATATATATATATATATATATATATATATTATATATATATATATATATATATATATATATATATATATATATATATATATATATATATATATATATATATATATATATATATATATATATATATATATATATATATATATATATATATATATATATATATATATATATATATATATATATACATATATATATATATATACACACACAGGATGTGGGTGTAATGACGACCTTAATTTCAAGCATAGTATTAATTATATAGCCTTTATAAAGTTGGTAAAATTATAAAAGAAGTAAAATTGTCAAAAAATAAAAAAAAATAAAATTTTAACACATAAATAATGAAATTATTATTCCAAAATAAAACTCCATTTGTCAAGTCTTACGCAAGCGTACACTATACTGTCAGAGCGAGACAGAGATATATCTCTTTTTCTTATGGTTATTTTTTTGAATAAAAGGTTACAGACTGACAACGTTTAATAGTATTTTTGTAGTACGTCATTCGTGTTTAATGATGTCTACATCACGCGTTACACAGCTTCTATAAATATCGTGAAATGGAAAAAATGATGCTGTACCTAAACTATTAATAATTATTAAATAGTTTTTGGTATATGGCCTCGAAATATTTTCCTCTATAAGTAATTTTGAAAATGGCCGTGGTATTAGATACACTCTGTATATAACAGTCGTACCTTAATAACCGGGATTATGATGACTTGCAAGATACATTATCTAAGATAGTTTATAACGGTGAAAATAAACACTGAACTTCTATTATTAATAGCATAATCAATCTTGTTTATCTTTTGTATTTTATATAAAAGAAGTGTTTAATTAACAGAAATTGTACATTAGTATTAAACATTGGCAGTATGAAGCTTGCAATAGTACTTCTCTTACTGGCGGCATTTGTTGCCGCCGATGAACTTAGGCTTGATACTGCCTATGGATACCTGAGAAAATTTGGTGTTCCTCTAGCTGACAAAATTCGAGCAAGTGAAGAGGAATATTTTAAGAATCCTTTGTCAAGAATCTTCAATGGCTCTCCGGCTCGACTTGGACAGTTCCCTTACCAGGTAAGTTGATTTTTTTTTAAAGAAAAACATTTAATCGAGGTTAAATTACAAATTGTAAACAATTCAATAAGAACAAAATTAAATTTTGTATTTTAAGAAATTTTCATACATGTTACTGTCAAAATTAATTTCTTCATGATTACAGCATTGTTAGGTTCTTTTAACAACAAATAATTATTTACAGCTACATTAAACTTAGTACACGATGCAACTTTAGTTACGTAAGTCTATACATAAAATTGTTGTGACGTACAAATTGAATTAGATTTATTTTGTGTTATTTTCAGGCTGGTCTTGTCATAGCACTTAACCCATCCGGAACTGCTGTATGTGGAGCTGTCCTAGTTAGAGCTAATCGCCTCCTTACCGCTGCTCACTGCTGGAGTGATGGCCAGAATCAGGCTCGATCATTCACGGTAGTTTTAGGGTCCATCACTCTATTCTCCGGTGGTACCAGAATCCAAACTAGCAATGTTGTGATGCATCCTAACTGGAATCCCAGAAATGTGCTTAATGATATCGCCGTCATTCGCCTGTCTTCATCTGTCGGACTTTCAAGTAAGCTTGTAATTAAAAAAAAATTAAATTTTGTTCGTCTGTTAAGAATTTCATTGAAAGAATTTTTGTAAGAAAGAAAGAATTTTTATGTTTCTTGTAAGACATTGTTTGAAATTGGCTGTGTAGTTAAAACATATCTTCTCTATCATAGAGAAGACGTTATGAAAATTTGCCGTAAAAATAAAATGTAAGAAATAAAGGAAACAGTTTTTAAATTAAATACATACTATGTAAATAAAGAATGTTACAGATATATGGGAATACTTCTTCAAATATTAGAATTTTTTTGACAAATTGTTTAAGTAACAGTTATAAAGTACTCGTAGTTAGGTTGACGCACTTTAACGACAATTTTAAAAAAGATTATATTATTACAGGCAACATTAATATCATCGCCTTACCCAGTGGGTCACAAGTGAATGAACAGTTTGCTGGTGAAACCGGTATTGCGTCTGGTTTTGGAGGTAGAGGAAGTAAGTTAATTTACTCATATATTATTATAATGTTAATGTCAATCTTGCTTAAGAAAAATGTAATATAGAAGTCGTGGCGCAGAGGTATAAGCGTCTGCCTGTAAACGCGACGGTTTGAGGGTTCGATTCCCACTCGGGGAAGATGGGTTTTTCTATTTCCATTTTCTTCGCTCTGGAAACTAGGCAAAGCGCGGCGTTGAGTTCCGCCACTCAATGCCTCGAAAAAGGCGGAAAGCGGGGACGGAAAAAGCAGGGACTAAAAAACGGACAAACAGAGTGTCTTAACACTAGGTTCATATGGTTTCTGCAGTTCTCTACCCTGCAATATGCGAGATATAGCGTGAAGCTACAAAAAAAAATAAGTGAAAGTTTTTAACATCATTTCAATTATAAAGAGAAAGTGTTTGCTACTTACACAAATTTCGTCTGCCGAAAGTGGAGAAGTTTAAAAAAACAATAAACGTGTCATTGAAAAATAGTGTGATCTTGAAACAATTTTTTTTATT
Source organism: Dione vanillae (assembly GCA_037178615.1). NCBI lineage: Eukaryota > Metazoa > Arthropoda > Insecta > Lepidoptera > Nymphalidae > Dione > Dione vanillae. The sequence goes on from JAZFAU010000576.1 coordinate 30,059, forward strand.
TACTTGTATATTTCCTTACACATCTAATACTATGTTAAAAACGAAATTAAATGTTATATATTTTTTTTACTAAACAGTTGTTTAAATGAGGACAGTCGTGGCGCAGAGGCGCAACGTCTGCCTGTAACGCGACGGTTACTGGGTTCGATCCCCAGTCGGAGAAGATGGATTTTTCTATTTCCATTTTCTTCGCTTTGGCATCTAAGGCAAAGCGCGGCGTTGAGTTCCGCCACTCAACACGCAATGCCTCGAAAACGGCGGAAAGTGGGGACGGAGTAAGCTGGGACTAAGTAACGGAGTGTCTTAACACTAGGTTCTTATATAGTTCCTGCAGTTCCCTCTGCCTACCCTGCCATGTGCGGGATAAAGCGTGAAGCTAAAAAAAAAAAAAAAAAAGTAGTTTAAATTGTGTAATTGTGCTTTTATTTCACTGTAAATGTCTCTTTTCTTTTTTCTCTTTTCCAAATTAGACCTATATCTTTCATTTCAGATGTTGCTATACCATCCAATCAATTTCTCAGTTTTGCCAACCTGAATATAATTACCAACTCGGCATGTCAGTCAGCTTTCCCAGGATTTATTCAGTCTAGCAATATTTGCACCCGAGGATCAGCTAGTACGTGTGGAGGAGATTCTGGCGGCCCACTCGCTGTTCAGAGGAACGGTGCTCCTTTACTTGTAAGATATTCTTTTTTCTTTATAATAAACTGAAACACAAAGCCAGTATGCTTCATGATTTTATGTTTAGTTTATGCTACATATTCTTTAAAATTTTAGGTTGGACTTACTTCTTTCGGACTCCACTCTGATTTTGGAGGCTGTGAAGTTGGACACGCTGCTGTGTTTGCAAGAGTTTCATCTTTCATGAGCTTTATTAACCAAAACCTTTAAAAACAAATATTGAAATAAAATATTCTTCATATATAATATATTTTTTATTTGGGACTTTCATACTAACTTTATTTCATAGCAGAACTTAACTTATCTAGTTAAAAATAGTTAAAATATAATATGGCCTGTGCATACAAACAATTTTAACTATCTCACTGTAAAGACATTAAAGATGTAACTTTTTGCAATATATATTTTTTTTTATAGTTTTCTTATGTGTGGAAAACATTTTCTGTTTACATTCAAAACATCACATCAAAATTGAATGAAATCTCCTTATTTAATTTAATTTACCTAGACTGAATGGTTTTTCATGTATTAAAACTTAAACGAGGACATCTGCAAGAAACGATATACGTAGTCATAATATCAATAATGCAAATAAATATTTTTCATATTCATATAAAAATTACATTTTATTGATATTGTTTAAATGCATACGGCCTTATGCATAAAAAGTTACAGCAAGTCTTAAGACTCATTATAGTACAATTGTCAAAAAATGTTAATCATAACAGAATTTTAATACTAATCTATTCTATAAAACATTTATAGAATAGTTATAGAACCGAGAATCCTACTATAACAGTAATATAACGTCATGTAAAGATGGCTGATTCATACAACCTTTGATTTTTCTTTTTCTTCCTGTGGATGACGAGGATTTTACAAAATTCATTGTTTTAGTAAATTAAAATTTATTAATATTCTCATACGTGTTAATTTAAGATTCGATCGTAGAGTCTGTTCTAGGGCCGCCCCTGAATTCCATATGTTTACTGCGATCAGATATCGGGTCATGACTGTTACGTTGCTTAAATACATATTCACCTCTTCTAAACATATTTCACTTCTCTGTCATTTTATTGTTTTCGTTTAAAAAAGTAACTCTATAAGCCAAAATAAAATAAATATTTCCTGTATATTTACATATGAAGCCATAACGAGAAATATAATGTTAATACGTAATATTGAGAAATATAACGTTAATACGTAATATAGTCACACCAAGTCGGAGTATTTATAATCTGTGGATAAGCCGATACAATATAGTGATAACATAATGAATTTATAACTTATATCAGCAATACTTTAGTTATAGAAGGTTTATGGAGTGAAAGTAATATTTTCGAGGCTAAGATGAATTTTCAAAATTTTAATTAAATTCGATGATGTTTAATGTCGATGATGAATTTTGATACTTCTAATAAAAGACAAAAATATTACAAGGCAAGGTTTTTAAGTATTAAAATAAAACAAATTAAATAATATTATTTAAATATACACATATCGATAACATATTTTTTGATAATTATAAACGTTTGATTAGGGATTACCATTTTGGTAATAGACAAATAATCGTAACTAAATGTTAATAGTATTTTAATAATCAATTTTATCACACTATATCAATCATCATTAATTTAATCAGTTACTTTCTGTTTATTTTTAGGGTACCGTACCTAAGAAGTAAAAAAGTAAACTCTTGTAGAATTACTTTGTTATTCGTCTGTCCGTCTATTAAGACTTTTTTCTGGATGAAGAAGAAGTATTAAGATGAATATCATATATCATTTAAATTAAATTCAAAGATTCAAGTTGATGCCATGAAAAACAACTAATACTTCTAAAATAACGTAATTAAAAGAGGCTCTTAGCGTTTCTGTTTAATTTTATTTGCATTTTGTACAAAATTGCAGCATAATCAAAACCTACAGTACACTTCTTGTTGCACGAAAATGAGATCTTTTCAAAACTGCAGTAACCTGCAGTAAATTGCAATGATGATATAGCTGTATCATCTACATATAGATGGTAAGTAAAAGAAATTACTATTGAGGTTATTGAAAAAAATGCTTATAGAACGACCAGAGATAAAATCCGAAATATGGAAATAATATGGATATACTTTATTGTGGTTTATTTAAAATAAGACGAGTGCACATAAACAGAAGATTAAGTTTCTTGACATTTATTAGTTGTGTTTCATTTACTTATACTTGTTGTATATATGTGGAAAGTAGTACATTTTAAGTTTATTTTTTTAAAATGTGAGTAAGATCTAGTTTGTAAAAAATAGTAACTGTATTTTTTTATATAGTTATTAGAGACTGACAGATTACGTTACGACTTTTGTTTTGTATATTTTTTTTGCAAGAAAAGTAATTAAAAGATTTTCAGAAATTTATCTATGTTTATCTTATTAACGACCCCATAACTTTATTGGGGCCTCGACCGGGATCGTTCATTGTGAAGATATGAAGCGAATTGTCGAGTTTTGAAGAAGAAATCATAACCGCAAATCGAAGCCGCTGTTTGTATTTTGCTTTGTTCCCGGACTGAATGCTGCGGGACGTAGTTGAAGAATATTCATAAGGCGAATGTTTCGGGACGCGTCAGACGAATATTTTTAGACACACATATATATATATATATATATATATATATATATATATATATATATATATATATATATATATATATATATATATATATATATATATATATATATATTTATATATATATATATATATATATATATATATATATATATATATATATATATATATATATATATATATATATATATATATATATATATATATATATATATATATATATATATATATATATATATATATATATATATATATATATATATATATATATATATATATATATATATATATATATATATATATATATATATATATATATATATATATATATATATATATATATATATATATATATATATATATATATATATATATATATATATATATATATATTATATATATATATATATATATATATATATATATATATATATATATATATGTCGTGGCGTAGAGGCGCAAGATGCGCAGTCTGCCTATAACGCGATGGTTTCTGGATTCTATTTCCATCGGTACCTGCAGTTTCCTCTGCCTACCCTGCCATGTGCGGGATAAAGCGTGAAGCGTGAATATATATATATATATATATATATATATATATATATATATATATATATATATATATATATATATATATATATATATATATATATATATATATATATATATATATATATATATAGATTTAAAAATTAAAAAGACAAAAAAGTCGTACCTTAATAACCGGGATTATGATGACTTGCAAGAGATCTAAGATAGTTTATTAACCTGAACCTCTATCTAATCAATCTTGTTTATCTTTGTATTTCATATAAAAGAAGTGTTTAATTAACAGAAATTGTACATTGGTGTTCATCATTGGCAGTATGAAGCTTGCAATAGTACTTCTCTCGCTGGTGGCATTTGTTGCCGCCGATGAAGTTAGGCTTGATACTGCCTATGGATATCTCACAAAATTTGGTGTTCCTTTAGCTGACAAAATTCGAGCAAGTGAAGAGGAATATTTAAAGAATCCTCTGTCTCGAATTTTTAATGGCTCCCCGGCTCGACTCGGACAGTTCCCTTACCAGGTAAGTTGATTTTTAAAAAAAAACCATTTAATCGAGGTTAAATTGCAATTTGTAAACAATTTAATAAGTAACTAAATTAAATTTTGTGTTATAAGAAATTTTTATACATATTACTGTCAAAATTGATTTCTTGAGATCATGATTACAATATTGTTAGCTTCTTTTTTAACAACAAATATTTATTTACAGCCACATTAAACTTATTATAAAATGCAACTGTAGTTACGTAAGTCTATATATAAGATTGTAGTGACGTACAAATTGAATTAGATTTATTTTGTGTTATTTTCAGGCTGGTCTTGTCATAGCACTTAACCCATCCGGAACTGCTGTATGTGGAGCTGTCCTAGTTAGAGCTAATCGCCTCCTTACCGCTGCTCACTGCTGGAGTGATGGCCAGAATCAAGCTCGATCATTCACGGTAGTTTTGGGGTCCATCACTCTATTCTCCGGTGGTACCAGAATCCAAACTAGCAATGTTGTGATGCATCCTAGCTGGAATCCTAGAAATGTGCGCAATGATATCGCCGTTATTCGCCTGTCTTCATCTGTCAGACTTTCAAGTAAGCTTGTAATTAAAAAAAATCTATAGAATTATAATTTTATCTGTCTGTTAAGAATTTTTTAAGAATATCTTTTTATCATCACAAAAATTTGGAAATTTGAAGTTTGCAGGCAGCTAAAGCATAATAAAAAAAACTTTTCGGTTCATTGAAAAAATTTTTGTAAGAAGGAAAGAATTTTTGTGTTTTTTGTAAGACATTGTTTGAAATTGGCTGTGTAGTTAAAACATATCTTCTCTATCATAGAGAAGACGTTATGAAAATTTGCCGTAAAATTAAAATGTAAGAAATAAAGGAAACAGTTTTTAAATTAAATACATACTATGTAAATAAAGAATGTTACAGATATATGGGAATACTTCTTCAAATATAAGATTTTTTTTGATAAATTGTTTAAGTAACACTTATAAAGTACTCGTAGTTAGGTTGACGCACTTTAATGACAATTTTAAAAAAGCAAGCATATTATTACAGGCAACATTAATGTCATCGCCTTACCCAGTGGGTCACAAGTGAATGAACAGTTTGCTGGTGAAACCGGTATTGCGTCTGGTTTTGGAGGTAGAGGAAGTAAGTTAATTTACTCATATATTATCATAATGTTAATGTCAATCTTCTTTAAGCAAAATGTAAAAAATGTAATATAGTGTAAGGTAAATGTGGGTAGATATTACCTTACGCGTCTCCGGCGGCTAGCAGTGTAAAGGTGGATAATAATAATTTACACAAGTTCTTTATACACATATATTGTATAATTAATGTTCACACACAAAGCACAACACAGAGAAAAATAGAAATACTAATAGTGGAAGTAAACAAGCACAAGATATAAAAAGTACAAGGCACAAGATACAAAAGTACAAAGCACAAGTATAAAAGTTCAGAAAACAAAAGATAATAACGAATAGCAATTACGATAGTATGACGTAAGCAAGCGGCGCGAAAGCAAGCGACATGCGGTTGGCGTCAAGACGAATGTTCGACTGTTTTAACATCGTACGCGGTGGCCTCGCCTTATGGGCGGCGCCAGCGCATCGTCCGAGCGGCGGCTAACGGTAGTCGTTTACCGTTAGCCACAAACAGCTGATAAAACGCTGCTGGCCGGTGTGCGTTTATAATTGATATTAAATATATAAATATATATTAAATATAATTAAATAATATATAAATATTTTGTGAAGTGTATATGTGTGGGTGTTCCCCACAGGACTCCCCCCTAGAGACCTGGCTAAGGGCGAAAGTAATCCGGGAGACGGACTCGTCTACCCGAGCGAGTGGTTTTCGCGGCAGAGTGTCCGGGGTCAGCGATCGACGCTGGTGGAGTGGTCGAGACCGAGTTGTCTCGAATTATGGTGGGATGTGAGGGTAAATCTGTGGTATCAGCCAACGTGTAGGCCGGTTTAAGTCGGTCTACCGATACGTTGACTGATTTACCCTTCACCATAATTTTGAAAACTTTGTCCCCACGTTCTATTACTTTGTGTGGCCCGGTGTAGACGGGTTGGAAGGTGGCACGTGATGCGTCTTCACGAAGGAAGACGTGATCAACCGTGGCTAGATCCTTGAAAACAAAGATGTTCTTGTTATTGTAATGGCGCGAAGTGGGTACAGGTTTGACCTTCTCGGCGAACAAGCGTATCCGCGCGGTAAATTCCGAGATGTCGGTGGTACCGGGGACGCTAGGATGGAAGAATTCGCCGGGAAGGGTTAAAGGCTCGCCATAGAGGAGTTCGGCGGCTGAAGACTGTAGGTCTTCTCTGTACGCGCTTCGTATCCCCAATAAGACTAGCGGTAGCACCTCGGACCAGTTGTGATCGGCATGGCACGTGATGGCAGCTTTCAGCTGACGGTGAAAGCGCTCCACTAACCCATTGCACGCCGGGTGGTAGGCAGTTGTCCGTTTATGTTGGAACCCTATGGCCTTCGATAAATATTGAAACAGTGACGACTCAAATTGTCGTCCACGATCTGTGACAATATCTATCGGGCAACCAAAGCGAGATATCCAACCCGACAAAAGGGCCTTACCGACGGTTTCTGCCGTGATGTCGGCAATAGGTATTACCTCCGGCCATCGAGTGAATCTATCGACGGCGGTTAGGCAATACCTGAAACCAGCGGAAATGGGTAGTGGGCCAATTAGGTCAATGTGCACATGCTTGAAACGTGCGCGAGGTAAAGAGAACGTGCCCATAGGTGCGGACACGTGTCTACTCACCTTCGAACGCTGGCATGGCAGGCAGGCCTGGGACCAGGTCTTGCAGTCCTTCCGAATTCCCGGCCATACAAATCTCTCTGTCACCAACCTGGTAGATGCCTTGGCACCAGGGTGACTGAGGGAGTGCAGACAATCGAACACGGACTTGCGGAAATGCTTGGTGACAAACGGCCTGGGAGTCGATGTACTGGTGTCACAGTACAGTGAAACGCGGCTCCCAGGTAGTCTCAGCTTTTCGAGACGAAGGGACGTTTGTCCCGTGAGGTACTCATCCAGCTCAGGGTCCGAAAGTTGTGCCCTAGCTAGATCGGCGAGACTAATTGGAGACTCCAGTTCCTCGATCCGAGATAAGGCGTCGGCAACGATGTTATCTTTGCCAGAGATATGCCTTATGTCGGTGGTGAACTGGGCTATATAATCCAAATGCCTATACTGACGAGGTGAGCAGTTTTGTTTTCTTTCGTGAAAAGCAAAACTGATCGGCCTGTGGTCAGTATAGACAGTGAAATGTCTCGCCTCTAGCATATGCCGAAAGTACTTTATCGCCTCATAGATCGCGAGAAGTTCACGATCATAGGGCGAGTACTTGGCCTGGGACGGGCTCAGCTTCCGGGAGAAGTAGGCTAATGGTTGCCAATGGTTCCCGTGCAGTTGTTGTAGCACGGCACCTATTGCTACGTCCGACGCATCTGTGACCAACGCAAGCTTGGCATCCACATCTGGATGAGCAAGCAAGGCTGCGCTGGCTAAGCTTTCCTTGGTGGCCAGGAAAGCCTTCAGAGCATCGTTAGTGAGGCAGATAGGTGTGGACCCCTTGACTGACCCCGCTAAGATGGAGTTAAGAGGCGCTTGGGTTTGGGCGGCATGAGGTAGAAACCTTCTGTAAAAGTTGGCCATGCCCAAAAATCTCCTCAGCTGCCTAACATCTTTTGGCGGGGGAAAGTCGCGGATGGCTTGGACCTTCGTATCTAAGGGTTTGGTACCGCTCTCCGAAATGGAGTAACCTAGGAAGGTTACCTCGGGAGCCCCAAACACGCACTTGGATACGTTGATCACCATGCCATACTCCCTGAGTCTGGTGAAAATCTGACGCAAGTGGTCCTCGTGTATGGTTTCATTCTCGGAGAAGATGAGAAAGTCATCCAAGTACGCATACACGAAGTCCAGACCCCGAGTCAGCTCGTCCACGAATCGCTGGAACGTTTGTCCGGCATTCCGAAGCCCGAAAGTCATGTACGGGAATTCGAACATGCCAAATGGTGTGGTAATCGCCGTCTTGGGGATGTCTTCAGGGTTTACCGGTATCTGATTATACGCCTTAACGAGATCTAAAGTGGTAAAGACTTTGCTACCAGAAATTTGATGTGCAAAATCGTGAAGATGTCTAATCGGATACCGGTCTGGGATGGTACGAGCGTTGAGCCTTCTATAATCTCCGCACGGGCGCCAGCCGTTATCTTTTTTCGGCGCCAGGTGCAGTGGAGACGACCAGGGACTCTCCGAAGGTCGTGCTGTCCCGTTCGCGAGCATTGCCTCGAACTCGCGTTTCGCTATTAGAAGTTTGTCAGGAGCCAGGCGCCTAGGGTTACATGAAACTGGAGGACCTGGTGTGGTGCGAATGTGGTGTAGGGTGTTGTGCGGAACAGTGTTGTGTATGCCGGCTGGCCGCGTGATATCAGCGAACTCGCGAGAAAGTAAAGAGTGATAACGCGTATCGCCAGTCGACACTTTGACAGAGTGAACGTCCTTGCAATTAATAGCCGCACAAGCGCTTGTACTTAATGCAGTAGTATTATCTATTAATTTTTTATTTCTACAATCTACAGCTAAATTATAATAAGCTAAAAAGTCTACACCAATAATGGGTTTTGTCACGTTCGCCACTACAAACCGCCACGGGTAGTCACGCCGAAGGCCCAGGTTCAGCGTGAGGTGTTTGTACCCGTAGGTGCTGATGGTCGACCCGTTGGCTGCTGTCAATTTGTACGTCGTTGGTTCACGACGTTCACGTAGCATGGAGAGGGGGAAGACGCACAAGTCGCTGCCGGTGTCGACCAGGAACTGCGTCTTCGTCCATTTATCCGTGACAAACAGGCGACCAGAATTGATAGGGCTGTCGGTTGTCGCGATTACCGACCGCCCAGGGAGTTTTCCGCCGCCTTAAAGTCGCAGGGGCGAACGCACTTGTTGGCCCTGCTGCCGAACTTGGAGTGGTACCAACAAAGCGGCGACTTCCGGTACCTCGAGTTGGATCTCGAGCGTGGACGACTCCTAGTCCTGCTGCGAGACCTGGGTCTACGGTCTCGGGTGGTGAGGTTTTGCAGCTGTCTCCGTAGCTCGGCGACTTCCCGAGCCAGGGACTCGATACTGGATCCCGGTGAGTTACTGCTCGTCGCAGCGACATGTTGCGTCGATGTCGGCACAATGTCATGGATCCTGTCCGCAAGGTCAGCTAAGGTGTCCAGACTCGAATGAGGTTGAGCTGCGAGTATCGTCTGGATATTTGCAGGAAGTCGGCTCATCCAGATGGTGCGCAGGAACTCATCCGTCACTTCCTGACCAGCGAGGCCTTGGAGATGTCGGAGAAACTGTGACGGTCGACGGTCCCCCAACTCCTCGTGCATGAGGAGCTGCTGCGCCTTCTTCTCGTTCGAAGCGCTCAATCTTTTGATGAGCTCCGATTTGAGCTTCTCGTATTTATCTCGAGCGGGAGGATTGGTAATAATATCTTTTACCTCACGTGCGTATTGCCGGTCCAATTGTGAGACAACGTAAAAGAATTTCGTTGCGTCATTGGTGATGCCTGCGATCATGAACTGGCCTTCCAGCTGCGCGAACCAGATATCAGGCTCGTCCGGCCAAAATGGAGGAACTCGCACGCCCACTTTACAAATATCAGACGCGGTGTTTTCTACGCCCGACTGAATGTCTTTTGTGCCACACCCAGTAGCCATCTTGGCTTAGTTCCGTTAGTTATTCAAAACGGGGTCACCAGTGTAAGGTAAATGTGGGTAGATATTACCTTACGCGTCTCCGGCGGCTAGCAGTGTAAAGGTGGATAATAATAATTTACACAAGTTCTTTATACACATATATTGTATAATTAATGTTCACACACAAAGCACAACACAGAGAAAAATAGAAATACTAATAGTGGAAGTAAACAAGCACAAGATATAAAAAGTACAAGGCACAAGATACAAAAGTACAAAGCACAAGTATAAAAGTTCAGAAAACAAAAGATAATAACGAATAGCAATTACGATAGTATGACGTAAGCAAGCGGCGCGAAAGCAAGCGACATGCGGTTGGCGTCAAGACGAATGTTCGACTGTTTTAACATCGTACGCGGTGGCCTCGCCTTATGGGCGGCGCCAGCGCATCGTCCGAGCGGCGGCTAACGGTAGTCGTTTACCGTTAGCCACAAACAGCTGATAAAACGCTGCTGGCCGGTGTGCGTTTATAATTGATATTAAATATATAAATATATATTAAATATAATTAAATAATATATAAATATTTTGTGAAGTGTATATGTGTGGGTGTTCCCCACAATAGTAAACGCGACGGTTTGAGGGTTCGATTTCCACTCGGGGAAGATGGATTTTTCTATTTCCATTTTCTTCGATCTGGAAACTAGGCAAAGCGTGGCGTTGAGTTCCGCCACTCAGCACGCAATGCCTCAAAAAAGAAAAAGCGGAAAACGGGGACGGAAAAAGCAGGGACTAAAAAACGGACGAACGGAGTGTTAACTTAACACTAGGTTCATATGGCTTCTGCAGTTCCCTACCCTGCAATATGCGGGATAAAGCGTGAAGCTACAAAAAAATATAAAGTGAAAGTAAAGAAAGAAGTAACATCATTTCAATTAAAAAGAGAAAGTGTTTGCTACTTAAACAAATTTTGTCTGCCGAAAGTGGAGAAGTTTAAAAAACAGTAAACATGACATTGAGAAATAGTGTATGTTAAGAACGAAATGAAATGTTATATATTTTTTTTACTAAACAGTTGTTTAAATTGTGCTTTAAATAACTCTTATTTTTTCTTTAATTTTAATGTAAATGTTTCTTTTCTTTTTTCTCTTTTCCTAATTAGACCTATATCTTTCATTTCAGATGTTGGTATACCATCCAATCAATTTCTCAGTTTTGCCAACCTGAATATAATTACCAACTCGGCATGTCAGTCAGCTTTCCCTGGAATGATTCAGTCTAGCAATATTTGCACCCGAGGATCAGCTAGTACGTGTGGAGGAGATTCTGGTGGCCCACTCGCTGTTCAGAGGAACGGTCGACCTTTACTTGTAAGATATATTTTTTTCTTTATAATAAATTGAAGCACAAAGCCAGCGTGGTTTATGATTTTAAGTTTGGTTTATGCTTCATATTCTTTAAAATTTTAGGTTGGACTTACTTCTTTCGGACTCCACCCTAATTTTGGAGGTTGTGAAGTTGGACACGCTGCTGTGTTTGCAAGAGTTTCATCCTTCATGAGCTTTATTAACCAAAATCTTTAAAAACAAATATTGAAATAAAATATTCTTCATATATAAAATATATTTTTTATTTGGGACTTTCATACTAACTTTATTTCATAGCAGAACTTAACTTATCTAGTTAAAAATAGTTAAAATATAATATGGCCTGTGCATAGAACTATCTCACTGTAAAGACAGTAAAGATGTAACTTTTTATTTTTTATTTATTATAACAAATTTATAAAATTGAAGAGATTTTAGCAGCTAAAACACAACAAAATTATTTTAAAACGAATATGATTGTACATTATTTTAGGTCAACCCAGGATTAATTATTAAACGTTCAAAACATCTTTGTTATCAACATTTTAAAACTAACAATTCGAAAATTTCAAAATTCGTAATTCGGTCCAGTTGAGATTTTTCTTAGATTTACTTACAAATAGATAGCGCCTAAGCTTTAAATGATGCGACGCCATTTTAAGATTTATGTGTGCGTGACAACTAGTAGAATAAGACGATATCAAAGGATAGGAGAGGATGACGCGAAAGAGGTCTGCAGTGACCCCAGCGCTTGGCGCTCCGTGCTCTCCAACTACCCCGCTAGGGATTTTTATCACTATCGGGGCAGTCAGAGAGAACGGAGACTTTCGTGAAGACTTGTATTTATGTATGTATCAATTGCATTGACGTAAAATTTAAAAAGGCATTTATTTTACACCAATTCAATATTACTTTTTGATTTCAGTGTGTTATTGTGTTACGTAGTAAAATTGTATATTTAAATTTATTTCAATTTTTGTTGTTAAATTTAATTTGTCTTTAACTCCAAAACTATTACGGTCATGTCTAAGCTCATGAATTTTGTTTTTTGTATTAATCAAAATATTTTTGTAAAATATACGGAATAAAGATTAATTTAATTTCATAATTTAATCATTATTTTACTAGCTCCCACTGAAATATTTCTAATTTAAAAGGAATTAACAATAGTATAAGTAACTAGTTTCGATATGTACTAAAACATGGCGCCCCTAGAGCATAAAAGTGAGCATTGTGGCAGCTCAGAAAGAGATAACGGAGATTAGAGCTATTACAATTCGAAGTCTTTATGTAGGTCCTCGTTATGTACCATGAGCGTCCAGATATCATTCTAAGAAATTTGTTTTGCGATCTCTGAAGAAGATCTATCTTACATATTAACGTATTTCATTACAAGGCGGATGCAAGTTTTATGCAACGTCAGCTTGTCACGAAGTGATATTTTACACTATTTGCAGACAAGTGGACAAAGCCTGTTCACAATGAAGGTGGCTTTATTTCTCGCACGAGTCATATTACACAAATGTTGGAATAAAAGATGGGAATCTAAAATTACGCTAAAATATTTATCCTGGCGTTCCCTGACGATTAGACTTTGCAAATAAATAATAGAGATAGTTTCGTAATGTTTATACAGAAAGAACCGCCGCGCTACGCTTTTCTCCGGGTTAACCGTGTCAATTGTCAACCAATCACATAGGGCGCCGGTCCAGAGTGGCAATCTTTCGAAGTTTAAACACAAAATAATTTTAATAAAGATTGTGTATATAAATTTTGTGTTATTCTTACGCTTGTTGCTTGCTGTAATAAGACTTGACGTGCACATACATACTTGACGTCTCAAACAGATACACTTAGGTATATTGGCTGCATTATTTATATTATAAAATTTATTTTCAATCCGAAAATCTTTCTATTAAATGAGTTGTAAAATACTGAACCCTACTGTATATGTGAAATAGTGTCAATAATGTATTTTTATTAACTGTTATTATTTGTTAAGATGATCCTATAAATTACGATAAGTTATTAAATATAACCATAGACCAATAAAAATATAACTAAATTATTTATAAATTTCATCCGCTCTTATAACTCAAAATAAGTAATCATTACTTACTGCTTATATTTGGTCTTTAACCTACAATATATCACGTAAGTATAATTTATATAGTATTAGTACTTCACTAAGAAAAAGAAGAGACAAGTAAATAGTCATTTCTTCTTTTAAACTACATGAAATAGTTATTTTATGTTTAACGCTAAAAGACAATATATTGAATCTGCGCTACCTGTTAAGAAATTAATAACAAGTTTCCACTATCTTTTATTCCCTTAATGCAGCCAGTCGCCAGCATTTGAGGAGTTCACAAGAAAGTTCGCCAAAAATTTCGCCAGCAAAAACCTGGTCAAAATCAACACAGGCGGCAATAGGTCAGGTGCAGCTACCAAAACTAACCAAACAAATATGAGAAGAGAAAAAACATTAAAACGAACACTGAACTCGGATTTTTGCCGTCTTAAAAGCTACCAAGCAAGTAAAACTACGGATGGGCGAAGATATTATGCCTGCTTTTCGCAGCATATAGCGCCACATTTTTTTTTGTGAACGAAGAGAAAATCTTAAATATATATATGATACCTAAAGTTCATTACATCTGCCAGTAATCTTATTCTAATTATCGCCAAGTTACAGGAAAGAATTCTCGAAAGAACTAAATAGTAACTTAATTATCAAAACATCTTTGTTTTCAACATTTAGAAAATGATGATGATGTGATCCTGGTATCAATGAATTGATACAAAGGCCTTCTTTAGCAGCAGAAGCAACAGCAGCTGCGAGACCATTAGTTTTAGACTGCAGATTATTCCGTGAATCGGCAAACAGACACAGATCATCAACAAAGTTTATATCTTCCATAATTTTCCCCTGACCTGTCCCCTCCAAATGGAGTTGTAGCCTCATGGCCAACTCGCTCAAGAGCACGATGGGCCTGTAGGCGGTGGCTGAATCCGCCGGGCGACCCTCCTTCTTGATGAAGACTAACCTGCCTGTCTTCCACCGCTGTGGAATTATGGCTTGAGCCAGACAGACAGAGAATAGTCCTCGCACTCTAGGCCCCAGGGTGTTCAGGGCCAGAGTCAAGGCCCGGCCGGGTCCACCCTAGGGGCGGTGCTCTTGTGCCGAGATCGGCGGATAGCCTCTTCGAGCTCTTCCTCCTCGACCTGTGGTGTGTGGTGCAAGACCGATTTCCTCCTGCAGCTGCGTTCTCGCCTCAACATAGACGCGGTACAAACGGTCTTCCTCCTGCTCTTCCTTTTGTACACGTCTGCGATAGTGGCTGTACTGGCGTCTCGCGGCAACGCGGATGTTACGCAGCTGCCCGATCTCCTCCGACCACCAGTACACTTGTCGCCGTTGCGGGCGACGCCTGGGACGCAGACGTCGCCCGCAACGGCAGACTTCTGGAGACGCCAAGCTCTGGGGCAGCCTGGCTTCCACTATCGCGGCCTCCTCCAACAACTGACTGTCGAGGCGACTTAATTGCCACTGCGGTCCGCACTCTATCGAGGTCGGACTGGGAGTTGGCGGCTTCGCTGGATATGTGGATATCTCGTAGCGGATGTAGAGATGGTCCAAGAGAGTCTTCACATCTTCCAGCACTCGCCAACCCCGAACACGGCGGGCTAGGGCCGGGCTCGCGGACGATACGTCCACGACGGACCCGCCCAGCCTTCGCACACACGTGTTGGTCGTCCCCCGATTGAGGACAGACAGACCGGTGGCAATCACCCACTCCGACAATGTCACACCACGCACCGTCGTCGTTGCAGAGCCCCACACGCTGGATTTCGCGTTCAGGTCTCCTGCGACAAGGACCTCCGCCGGATGTAGTCGTTCTACTATTTCCCCCAGTCGAATGAGATACTCCTCGAACTCCGCTAGAGTTCGATTGGGGGAAAAGCATCATATCACCCACGCTACGCCAAAGCCATTGCGGTCTTGTCGGATCTCTCCCACCTTTACGGCCTGCGCCACCTCCTCTGAAGTGGCAGTCGTCTAAACCGCTGACGCGTAACTCCGCACACTTCATCGGTTTCGCAACTCGAACTTCATTGGCGTCCAGCACCCCACGTAGCCACTGAGCCAGGGCATCCACCTTGTCTCCGCTTTGGCCGCCAGGTAGCTCCAGAACCCTGGCACCAGTAGAGGCAACCCTGAGTCGTATGTCCTTAATGCCGAGGTTTTCCAAATCAACCTCCTGCTTAATTTGATTAAGGACATCGCGATACGTGAGGTCCTTGCTGACAGCGGCTGGCTGCAAAGTCAGCGTTACCGCCGCTGAGCGAGGTAGCCTTAACTTGGGGGTTCCCCGCAGTGTTGACTTCCTCGTAGTAACCCCTGGGCAACGTAGCCTGACCACCGTAACGGAGTGGCAGGCTAACGGCAAACGAACACTGCTTATCGAAACTTTCTTATTGTGTGTCTGTTTCGATTTTGTTGGGACAGCAATGTCCAAACAGTTGAGGGACGCCTCCGGGCGTTTTCTCCCAAAAGGCCCTTCTCAGGGCCAACCAAAAGGCCCTTCTCAGGGCCAACCAAAAGGCCCTTCTCAGGGCCAACCCAAAGGCCCTTCTCAGGGCCAACCAAAAGGCCCTTCTCAGGGCCAACCAAAAGGCCCTTCTCAGGGCCAACCCATGTCCCGCGATGCTTCGGCATCGGGAACCAGCCGTGCTGCATCCGTGGCCAGTCTGGCTAGAGGGAGCGACTTCGGGTCGGATTATTCCGACGTGGAGTCCTTCAGAAGTGGCTCGAACTGCGGCTCCACAAGCCGCCAGTCGAGGAAGAGGGCCCTCTTCAGACGAAGCTCCGGAGAATCTCCGGATACTGCGGAGCAGCCTGCGAAGCGGGTCGTCGTCCAGACGGACTTTGAAGAGAGGATCGCCTCGAAAGAAAAGCAGGCGCGGACCGCCAGAGCGAAGGCCGGCTACGGCGCCTCCAGCGTCCTCTACGCGGACCACTCCGTAGAGGAGATGGAGCGCATGGCACTGGAGGACCAGTTGGAGATCTTGGAGGTGGCATCCAAGTCCTCCAACTTGAAGGGGACCTTCCAAAAGGCCCTGAAATGCCGGGCAGCGAGTTTGCTCGGCATCGTCAAGGAGTTGGCGCAACGCACCACTTCCGATGAGACGAGGCAGCTGCAGGCGAAGGTAGATCGCCTGCAGAAGGAGGTGTCTGGGCTGCACGCGCGCGTCGCCGAGCTCATGGCCCGACCAGAGGCGTCCGCGGAAGGTCCTGCTACGGCTTCTCTCCCCTCCAACCTTGAGGATATCATCCGCAAGGTTGTCACGGAGGAGAGGGCCTTCATCAGGACCTGTTTCGCGGCCATAGAGGACCGGCTCCTGCCGGAGAAGCGGCTTCGCCCTCCTCTCGCGGCGGACAAGGCGATGCCTACCGCGCCGGGTCCCTCAGCGACTACAGCGCTCGGGGAGAATCCCAAGGGCAAAGGCAAGGGCAAAGGTAAGGGGAAGAAGTCCTCTGCACCTGCCCCGACTACCCAGACGGCACCTGCGGTCGTCGAGAGGGAAGACCCGCTTCTGCCCTCCACCACCCCTTCCAACGCCCCTTGGACAAAGGTGGTACCGAGGAAGCGGAAGGGGAAGAAGTCGGCCCCTAAGGCCCCTGCAGCCAAGCCTAAGGCCAGCCAGCCGGTTGCGAACAAGGGGAAGAAGCTTGCTCCTCCTAAGACCGCTGCTGTCGTGGTCACACTGACCACAGAGGCAGCGGAACGGGGGGAGACGTACGAGTCCGTACTTCGGCGGGCTCGTACGAGCATCGACCCTGCACAACTGGGGGCGGGCAGAGTCACGTGCCGGAAAACCCAAACGGGGGCTCGTATTTTCGAGTTCCCCGGGTCTCAGGGCGGCACCAAGGCAGACCTCTTTGCGTCTAAGCTCAAAGAGGCTGTCGCCGACACGGCCAAGGTCGCTAGACCTATTAAATGTGTGGCTCTCGAAGTGACCGACCTCGATGATTCGGTCACACAAGAGGAGGTAGTGACCGCGATAGCGGCGGCGGGGGGCTGTGCCATCACAGCCATCAAGGGCCGGGCCATTAGGCTCGGCCGCGGAGGCATGGGCACTATGCAGCTGGAGTGCCCAGTCGTAGCAGCCAAGGCGGTTGTGGCCAAGGGCCGCCTTTCGGTCGGGCTTAGCTCGGGTAGGGTCCGGGCACTTGGGGGTTCCCCGCAGTGTTGACTTCCTCGTAGTAACCCCTGGGCAACGTAGCCTGACCACCGTAACGGAGTGGCAGGCTAACGGCAAACGAACACTGCATCTCGAAATCTTACTTTGTCTGCTTTCGAACTCGTCGTTTAGACATGTCTAAACAGTTGAGGGACGCCTCCGGGCGTTTTCTCCCAAAAGGCCCTTCTCAGGGCCAACCAAAAGGCCCTTCTCAGGGCCAACCAAAAGGCCCTTCTCAGGGCCAACCAAAAGGCCCTTCTCAGGGCCAACCCAAAGGCCCTTCTCAGGGCCAACCAAAAGGCCCTTCTCAGGGCCAACCCATGTCCCGCGATGCTTCGGCATCGGGAACCAGCCGTGCTGCATCCGTGGCCAGTCTGGCTAGAGGGAGCGACTTCGGGTCGGATTATTCCGACGTAGAGTCCATAAGGAGTGGCTCGAACTGCGGCTCCACAAGCCGCCAGTCGAGGAAGAGGGCCCTCTTCAGGCGAAGCTCCGGAGAATCTCCGGATACTGCGGAGCAGCCCGCCAAGCGGGTCGTCGTCCAGACGGACTTTGAGGAGAGGATCGCCTCGAAAGAGAAGCAGGCGCGGACCGCCAGAGCGAAGGCCGGCTACGGCGCTTCCAGCGTCCTCTACGCGGACCACTCCGTAGAGGAGATGGAGCGCATGGCACTGGAGGACCAGTTGGAGATCTTGGAGGTGGCATCCAAGTCCTCCAACCTGAAGGGGACCTTCCAAAAGGCCCTGAAATGCCGGGCAGCGAGTTTGCTCGGCATCGTCAAGGAGCTGGCGCATCGCACCACCTCTGACGAGACGCGGCAACTGCAGGCGAAGGTGGATCGCCTGCAAAAGGAGGTCTCCGGGCTGCACGCCCGCGTAGCCGAGCTCATGGCTCGACCAGAGGCGGCCGCTGAAGGTCCTGCTACGGCACCTCTCCCCTCCAACCTTGAGGATATCATCCGCAAGGTTATCACGGAGGAGAGGGCCTTCATCAGGACCTGTTTCGCGGCCATAGAGGACCGGCTCCTGCCGGAGAAGCGGCTTCGCCCTCCTCTCGCGGCGGACAAGGCGATGCCTACCGCGCCGGGTCCCTCAGCGACCACAGCGCTCGGGGAGAATCCCAAGGGCAAAGACAAGGGCAAAGGTAAGGGGAAGAAGTCCTATGCACCTGCCCCGACTACCCAGATGGCACCTGCGGTCGTCGAGAGGGAAGACCCGCTACTGCCCTCCACCACCCCTTCCAATGCACCTTGGACAAAGGTGGTACCGAGGAAGCGGAAGGGGAAGAAGTCGGCCCCTAAGGCCCCTGCAGCCAAGCCTAAGGCCAGCCAGCCGGTTGCGAACAAGGGGAAGAAGCTTGCTCCTCCTAAGACCGCTGCTGTCGTGGTCACACTGACCACAGAGGCAGCGGAACGGGGGGAGACGTACGAGTCCGTACTTCGGCGGGCTCGTACGAGCATCGACCCTGCACAACTGGGGGCGGGCAGAGTCACGTGCCGGAAAACCCAAACGGGGGCTCGTATTTTCGAGTTCCCCGGGTCTCAGGGCGGCACTAAGGCAGACCTCTTTGCGTCTAACCTCAAAGAGGCTGTCGCCGACACGGCCAAGGTCGCTAGACCTATTAAATGTGTGGCTCTCGAAGTGACCGACCTCGATGATTCGGTCACACAAGAGGAGGTGGTGACCGCGATAGCGGTGGCGGGGGGCTGTGCCATCACAGCCATCAAGGGCCGGGCCATTAGGCTCGGCCGCGGAGGCATGGGCACTATGCAGCTGGAGTGCCCAGTCGTAGCAGCCAAGGCGGTTGTGGCCAAGGGCCGCCTTTCGGTCGGGCTTAGCTCGGGTAGGGTCCGGGCACTTGAGGACAGGCCGATGCGCTGCTTCAAGTGCTTCGGCATTGGCCACACCCGGGCTCTCTGTCCCTCCACTGCCGAGCGCACGGAACTGTGCTTCCGTTGCGGCAAAGAGGGACATAAGTCGGCCACGTGCGAAGCTACGACTCCGCGCTGCGCAGTATGCGCTGCCAGTGGTCGTCCCGCTGACCACGTGATGACGGGCAGGAAGTGCTGCCCGCCATCTAAGAAGGGGAAAGCGCAGGCGCGACCTGCCGCTGCTGCCGCCGCCGTCGTAACACCAGTTACCGCGCCGGCCACCGAGGGGAATGCGATGAACACCGAATGAACGGAGCCCATCGCATTCTCCAGGCGAACACCAACCACTGCAGAGCGGCCCAGGATTTACTGGTCCAAACTCTCGCAGAATGGTTGGTGGACGTGGCGGTTGTTGCCGAGCCGTATTCTGTCCCTAGCAGCTGGCTGGGAGACGACAACGGCTCGGTAGCACTGGTAGCGCGGTCTTCCACAGACTCCCCTCCCCTCTCGCTCTTAGAGAGGGGACCGGGATACGTGGCCGCCGCGTGGGGTGACGTAGCCCTCATTGGGGTGTACATCTCCCCAAACCGCCCTCTCACGGACTTCGAGAGCTTTCTCGAAGTCCTAGCCATGGTGGTTGGCAGAGTGGTGCAGCGCAGGGTACTGGTGGTGGGCGATTTTAACGCCAAGTCGGTGGTGTGGGGTAACCCAACCACCGATGCCCGAGGTCGCGAGCTGGAGGCCTGGTACGTTTCGTCCGGTCTGTCCCTCCTCAACAGGGGCACAGTCCTCACGTGCGTGCGGCGAGAGGGGGGGTCCATCGTGGACCTCGCCTTCGCCTCCCCTTCTTTGGCGGCCCGCATTGTGGACTGGCGGGTGGAGCTGGTGGAGACGCTTTCGGACCACCGATACGTGCGGTTCGATGTCTCCACACAGGGCTCCCGGGGGGGCCGCGCGGGTCGGTCGCACTGTCCACGGTGGGCGCTCACCCGCCTAGACCGGGAGGCCGCCACAGAGGCGGCTTTCGTGCAGGACTGGCTGTCGCCTCCTGTCGACGGCCGGGACGTGGACGCCACGGCAGTCCGTCTGAGGGAGTCCTTGACCGAGGTGTGCAACTCAAGCATGCCTCGGTCTCGCCGCCCTCCTCCCGCTCCGTTTTCACGGGGTGCCCCAGTATCTGCGGGGTCTGTTGGCGGACTATCTGAGCGATCGGACAGTCCGCCTAACCAACAGGTCGGGCGAGCTCCGCAGATACTGCGTCGGGTCCGGTGTTCCACAGGGTTCTGTACTAGGACCGCTCCTGTGGAACATCGGATTCGACTGGCTTTTGCGGGGAAATCTCCCCCGTGGTACGTCTGTCATCTGCTATGCAGATGACACCCTCCTCACTGCCAGGGGGAGGAATTTCGGGGAGGCGGCCAGCTTGGCCTCGGCGGGAGGTTCGCTAGTGGTGGACCGAATCTCCCGCCTAGGGCTGAAGGTGGCGCTGCACAAGACCGAGGCCGTGTTTTTCCACGGGCCTCGGCAGCGCCAACCGCCCGACGCCCATATTTACGTTGAGGGTGCCCGCGTTGAGGTGCAGGCCCAGATGAAATATCTGGGCCTGGTGCTCGACAGCAAGTGGCGCTTCGGCGCTCACTTCGCCGGGCTGTCGACGCGCCTGCTGAAGACAGCGGGCGCCCTCTCGTGGCTCCTCCCGAACGTGGGGAGCCCTGGTGATAGATGCCGGCGTCTATACGCCGGCATCCTGAAGAGTATGGCCCTGTACGGGGCTCCCATATGGGCGGACTCACTGTGCCGAAGGGAGAACGCCGCTGCCATCCGCAGGCCACAAAGGGCCATTGCACAGCGGGTGGCTAGGGCGTACCGCACAGTGAGTTTTGCGGCGGCGTGCGTTCTGGCGGGCACCCATCCTTGGGAGCTGGAGGCTTGGGTGCTCGCCAGAATGTACGAGTGGACGGCGGGTCAGAGGGCACTGAACCGTCGTCCGGATCCGGGGGAGCGGGAGGAAATCCTCCGGGAGCTGAGGGACGCCGTCACTCGGCAGTGGGCGGAGGACCTCACCTCCGCGGCGTTCGGTCGCCGGCTGCTGGACGCCATCGGGCCCGTCCTGGGCGACTGGCTCGATCGGCGGCACGGCTCCCTCTCCCTGCGTCTTGTGCAGGTGCTGTCCGGGCATGGTTGCTTCGGATCGTACCTGCACCGGATAGGGAGGGAGGAGTCTCCAGCGTGCCACCATTGCGGTGCGGCGGTGGACACGGCGGAGCACACTTTGGAGGTGTGCCCATCGTGGTCCGTACCTCGCCGCGCCCTGGTGGCAGTAGTCGGGGTCGACCTCACGCTCCCCAGCGTGGTCGCCGCCATGCTGAGCGGGGAGGAGGCATGGGCGGCGGTAGCCTCCTTCTGTGAGGACGTAATGTCACAGAAGGAGGCGGCGGAGCGCACGCGGGAGGATGACCCTCTCGCGGCGCCGCTCCGCAGACGAAGAAGGGGCAGAAGACGGCGGACACAACGTCCGTCGCCCTCCGCCCCTGGGGGTGATCCGCAGGCGACAGGCGCGGGGGCGCCACCGCCTGCATTTCCAGGATCACCCCACTCGTCGGGCCACAATGGCCGTGCACTCCGGCCATTGTAACGACCCCTCCCCACTAGGGGGGGTCTGAGGGGCCTGCCGTAGGGCGGGCAGTCATCGGCGGGGGCCTGGACGCTTTGGACTCCCAGGCCCTCTCCACGCAGGTGAGGTCGGAGCGCCGCTGGGTATTTTTAGTGGGTATACCGGGAACGCCTTTACCGGGAGTCCCACATACCCCTCTCCCGTCCCCCGACGGGAAGGGGATGCGTAATGGCATTTTTTCCCAGCGACAAAAAAAAAAAAAAAAAAAAAAAAAAAAAAAAAAAAAAAAAAAAAAAAAAAAAAAAAAAAAAAAAAAAAAAAAAAGGTAGCCTTAACTTGGGCAGCTTAACTGACTTCTCCTTTTTTGCTTTTGGCACGGTCTGCTTTGCTGACTTTTCCGCAGTTTTCTTGCTGCCCTTACGCACCACAACGTTCCACCCCTAGGTCAGGTTGTCTGGGGCAGCAGGCAGTGGACGTGGCTCTACTGGCGCAGGCTGTTGGGCTTTCTTTGCCTTAACCGTCTTTCCCTTTTTCGTTTGCCCCTGTTTAGGCGCCGGGATAGCAGGTGCTGCCAAGGTCATCACTGTTGTATCCACCTGGCGCTTCTTGTCTGCCGCCAAAGGAGAGCGGACTGGTTTGGCTGGGAGGAGCCTGTCCTCTAGCGCCGCGTATTCAGTAACTTGCCCACTTACAACATTACTGAGCGTGACAGTACCTCCTCCTTCTCCTTATTAGGCTTAAGCGTTCGAGGTCGAACCTCATTTGTGCCACCTCCTTTCTTAGTTCTGTCAGCTCATGAGTTAAGCAGGAGTTGACAGCCCGCAATTACACAACCTCCTAGTTGGCTGTCCGGCTGGCCAGTATCTCAACAACCGTGTTTATGGCTCCAGCCGCCTCCTTTATTGCTGTCGTGAAGGTGCCCTATAGATTGCCGGACTTGCTGGCGATTTTATGGATTATTGCCAGGCTGTCTGTGACCTGGTGCTGTAGATTTTGTACCAAGGGACCATTCACCTTCAGCCTTGTTAGCTCTGAGAGTTCTGAGAGCTTGGAGCTTGCTCTCGATGGACAGTGTGTGTTATATTAGTGTCCTCTTCAGCACCTTAGTTGCTCTTCTCGCTCCTCTGCCTCTTTCTATATTTTTGACTTTCGATGTTGTGAGTCGAATTTGCGGACCTCATCTGTGTCCGACTCAGAAGCCGCCCAGAAACGACCTCGTGACGATGATGATCTGGACCTCCCACTAATAATTGAGGCGCACTCCGCCAAGTCCAGCCTCTCCAGCACCACCCTCGCACTCTTAAAGGTACTCTCCCCTGCACTAATAGGCACAAAAGCCTTAATGGGGTCTTGCGAAGGCACACCCTTTTCCTCTCTGCCCTCTTTGGGCAACAACACTGCGCCACCCTCGTCATGCCTACTGCTCTGCCCTCTTTGAGCATCTCTACTACACCGCCCTTCTCGGGCCTCAATATAATGATATGTCTTGCCCACTCCCTCCCCCTCAGATTCGGCGGGGCTGCGTGCCGTGGCACGAAGGGATTCTTCAGCCTCAATAAGACTGGTACCCTCCTGGGGTAAATTTGTTTTGAGAGATATCATCATATTTTTTTACGCTGTTCCACAGCTGTGCTTTTCTGTCGGGGTGTGCTCCCCTAGGCTGTGTGCATAACAATGCACTAAAGGTACGCCCATACCTAGCTGATTTTGGTCCGCGTCGGGAATAAGCGCCCGATCTACTCGCCCGCAAGAGCGAGTGGTTTTCCCCCTCCTACTACAGTAGGAGGACCAGCCTTGCGGTCCTGGTACTTAGTGACTCCCCTGTGGTCCTGGTACTTAGTGAGTGCCTAACGTCAACGTTACATAAGTAACCTATAATAAAATGTTAAAAAGCTCAAGGATGACATCGTCAATTTTTATTTCTGGCTCTTTATCTAGCACCCTTTTTATTTGTGGTTTGGTGCCAAGGATCAACAATTGTGATTTGGTAGGATTAAGGACAAGACCGTTATTTTGCGACCAGATGTTTATGTTGTTGAGATCATCATTGACTCTATTTACTGCTTCACGCGTGTCTTCACTGTCGAATGAGTAATACAATTGAGTATCATCAGCATATAGGTGGTATTTACAGTATTCTATATGGTGACGTATATCAACAGTAAAAATTGTGAGCAGCAACGGACTGAGCAGTGAACCCTGCGGGACGCCTCGTTCAAGTGTCCTTAAAGAAGAGAATCTCTTTTCGCCAGTTATACATTCTGTCACAACCGCTTATTTCCTACCTGTCAGAAAGGTTTTAAACCAGGCACAAGTATTATTCGAAAACCCGTAGTGTTTTAAATTGGCTAAAAGTAGTTCCGGGTGTAGGCAGTCAAATGCCCGTGAGTAGTCTAGAAGCACCACAAAGCTACTCAGTCCCATATCAGAGGTCGCGGTTAAGTTATCTGTTACGTGGAGGAGAGCCGTTTCCTTACCGTAACCTCTTCGGAAACCAGGCTGGAATTTAGGTATAATGTTTCTATCCTCCACAAATTGTAACACTTGATTAAGAACCACCTTTTCGAGAACCTTCGACAATACTGGTAATATTGATATTGGGCGAAGATCTTTCATTTCTGTGACACTGTTTTTCTTAAGTATCGGCTTGACTAGCGCTTTCTTCCAGAACGATGGAAAGGTACTAGTTTCTATTGA
Source organism: Dione vanillae (assembly GCA_037178615.1). Lineage (NCBI taxonomy): Eukaryota > Metazoa > Arthropoda > Insecta > Lepidoptera > Nymphalidae > Dione > Dione vanillae. The sequence continues at coordinate 54,927 of JAZFAU010000576.1, forward strand.
CCTGTTAATAATATTGGTAATGACTGGAAGAGTAACTTCGAGACTCAACCTCACCATTTCTATATTTAAGTTGTCTAGTCCTGACGACTTTGTCCCAATATTCTGTATGATTTTCTTGACTTTCTGTTCCGTGGTTGGTTTTAGGTGCAGAAGCTCCTCCTCTACATTAATGATCACGGTGTTCTTTGATGCGTGTCAATGTTAGGCGGGAGGGTTAAAAAATTTTCATTAATCTGTTCAGGGTCACTCAGATGGTCTGGAATTATGTTTGCGGATTTTTTATTTATGTTTGTAATGTTTTTAATATTATTCCAGAGTATCGTAGGCTTATCTTTATTTTTATTTATAAAATTATTGAAATATGCTTTTTTCTCTCGCTCTCTTGAAGCATTAACAAAATTTTTGAGATCACGATAGTTTTTTTAGAACTATCTTTTTCATCTTTTAGTGCTTTAATTAGGGCTTCATCTCGTAGACTCATCATAAAATTTATCATGTCTGTTATCCAAGGTTTAGGTTTGTCTCTGATAATTAATTTTCGAATAGGATTTTCGAATAATAATTTATTTGACATGCATGCTGCATGTCAAATAAATGTATAATAAAATCATTAAAAGTGTCTACTATATTATCTACACTATCTAAGGCGATTATAGATTCCCAAGGCATACAATTTAGGTCTCTAATGAAGGCGTCAATATCAATTTTGTGTAATAATCTTTGAAATTTTATTTGTTTAGGTATTTTGGGTTTTTTAATGTCAAAGTCGATAAATATCATTGCATGGTCACTTAAGCAGGGGTTGTGTATTACTTTAATACTTTTGCATTTACCCTTTAAAATGTCGGTTAGAACAAGGTCTATGATAGATTGCGAAGTCGAATTCTAGTTGGTTCTTTTACTAACTGTTCAAGGCTGTGAAGGTGGCAGAAATCTATAAATTCTTTAGTTCTCGGAGAGTCTGAGCGAGTGACATCAATATTCAAATCCCCTGCAATACAGGCAAAGTCGCAATGCGCAGGAGAACTCAAAGACTCCCTACTTGTGTCATAACAAGTAGGGAGTCTTTGAGTTTGAATGTCATTTATCAAATGATAAACCTATATCTACTCTAAATGGCAATTATAACTCGTATTTTACCAAAAATATTTTAAATCGCTGTGATGGAGTAATCATGTATGTAAATAAGAATCTTAATTATAACGTATCTTGTATAAAAAAATCTTCTTGTCTAGTGCTAACGCTTCCGGACACAGTAATAATAGGTATATATCGTACACCTTCTATAAGAAATATGGATGACTTTATTTCTTCACTTCAAACTTTACTTCAGCGATTCGATAATTTCAAGAACATTATTCTAACGGGCGATATTAATATAGACATTAAACATGATAGTATAGACCCAAGCTGCCCTAATTATTTAAATACACTCGCGTTTCACGGAATTTTACCAGTTTATAGGTTACCTACTCGCCACAAAATGTGTTATGATCATATGATTCTGAAAACTACTAAATCTGCCAAATCAATTTGTTTGTTCAAATATGGCAACCCCGACTAGTTTAGAGTCTTGTGCGAACACCCCGCGCGAGCGGTCGGTAGCAGTAGTTGTCGAGAAGTAGTAAGAGGGGGCACGTGAGACGGCCGACGCGAGCGCACGTCCTTCCTGAATCGATATATTAATTAGCGGTGTGATTTTCCTCAGCCTTATTTGATTTCCCTTTTGTGTATTCCCTCTTGATATTGAACCGGACAAAAACAAATCTACAAAAGATAATAGTGCAAGTAACCCTAAGTGAAGAAGACTTATGTGAAACATTCCATGGCGGCCGTGAACAATCAGTGTTTGTGTTGTGAATTATGAAGATAAGGTACTGTACAATTTCTATTATCCTAAGACCGACTATAAGGTAAATAATTAATAAATAACCTCCCCCTCAGCACGCTTCCACAATTGCTGAACCAACCCTACCCTCTATTCAATATATATTTTTTGGTAGCAGAACGCAGTTCATTATATAATACTATACACAATTGTACTTTATAACGCTCCTACTGATCATTCAACGGTACTTTTAAATGCAACATACAAGCGAAATCGAGTTTTAAACAAGTTATTATTGATTACGTTTCAGCATTTAGTGATATAAAAACCAAACTTTCGGATATATTGACTATTGAGGATCCGATAATCGCTACCAAAACGTTGATAAATAGAATAACCGTAGCATTTAATAATAACAAAAAAACAAATAGATACTTAACAGAAAACGTCACCTACAGCCTTGGATGATCCCCGGTGTTGCCTTAAGACTCGTGATAAACTCCATTTAACACTTAAAAGGAATCCTGATAATCAGACATTAAAAATAACTTACACTCGGTGTAGAAATTTTTGTCGAAAAATCGTTGAAAAACTAAAAACTAGATATGAAAAAAATAAACGCTCAAAATTCTAAAACACTTTGGAAATCTATTAAATCAATATGCTATATTAGTAGGAATAAAACTGGACATATATATAAACTTATCAAACTTTTGACATCCCCTGTACAATCTGCTAACCTTGTCAATGAACATTTTTCTAATATGGGTGGGAATTTGGCTGAAAAACTTAAATCTTCACCCCTGCCCTCATCTCACAGTATTATGTCAGCAACATTCACTCATACAAACTCCTTTGTTCTCCTCCATACCGACCCTACTGAAGTAGATACGATTATAAATAGTCTTTCTAGTAAATCTGCTCCTGGATGGGACAATATATATATATATATATATATATATATATATATATATATATATATATATATATATATATATATATATATATATATATATATATATATATATATATATATATATATATTATATATATATATATATATATATATATATATATATATATATATATATATATATATATATATATATATATATATATATATATATATATATATATATATATATATATATATATATATACATATATATATATATATATATATATATATATATATATATATATATATATATATATATATATATATATATATATATATATATATATATATATATATAACCTTTTGTTCCCTCTCAAATTAAAAACCATAGGCGTTAATCTGTCTATCCTATCCTACTAGTAAAACCAAATTTAAGAAAATGCAATACAATTATCAATCGTCATATCTTTATAATAAATTAAACAGTAGACTTGACTTCTACAGACTGACAAAGACCAAAGTAAACTGTGTTCTAACTGAAACATTACTCACGTATAATTATGATGAAACTGAAAAATTGATAATTAATCTAAACTTTTCACAATTATAATAAAACTATATATGTTTAAGTACACACAGACACACACATACATACACGCACACACACAAACAGACACACACACACACACACACACACTTTTTTTTTCTAGTTAAGTTGTAAAATTGTTTAGGGTTCCGTATAAAAATAAAAAACGGAACTATCACTCGTGTTCCTCTCCGTCCGTCTGTCACAGCCAATTTTCTCTGACTCTACTAGACCGAAACAGGTGAAATTTGGCAGGATTTGGTTATATCCTAACCCGAACACAGATGTGTAACGTAAAAAATATTTTTTTGAAATAAGGGTAATTTTCGGGGGATAAATTAGGTAATTAAAAAAAAAATTTGCGAACCTTACTGAGTCATATATCAAATGAAAGGGCTTGTTATCAGGATCTCGAATACATTTTTTTTAATTTTTTAAAATAAATAATTTCAATGATATTCATGAAAAAATCAGAAAATTGACCCCCCCCCTAATCTCCGAAACTACTAGGCCGAAAATTTTGAAAAAAATACTGAATATAATTTATGGCTTGTTGATTACAGGAAAACCTATAAGGATTTCATGCATTGAAAATAAAATTTCATAAATTGAAAATAAATTCGATAAATAATGTTTTTAGAGAAAAAACTTTTCAGGATAAATATTTCACTATATTGTGTACGGATCTCTTGCCACGCGAGTTCAACTCGTACTTGACCGGTTTTTTATATTGAGATATTACTAAGTATAAATCTTCTTCTTCTTCTTCTTCTCTTTGGTTATGGCGTTTCGAGCGTGCCAGTTGAGCACAATTCACTTCGCCAATGTCACGTTGATTGGAGAACACACGAAGGAGAATGTACGGTAAAAAGGAGATAGCATTACACAAAAGAGGAATGCATGTTTAAAAGAGATCCATTTTAAATCCTTCACCTATAACAAAATCAACAAATAACTACAATATATACAGACAACACATTAGGTTAGCAATAGATAATATTTTACAAGGGTGTTAGCTTATACTCTAATATTATTATATTTAATATATTTACACAAAAATTTACATAAAGGACTAAACACAAACATTAACAAACACTGAACACTAAGAGGACGAGGGACTTTGAGCGGAAGAACATCATATAAAGGACGGATTAATTTAGGACAAGAAAAAAGGATATGAGAACGAGAACCGTCGTCTAAGCCACATTCACACAATGAGTGGTCCCTGACCCTGATCTTAGCCAGGTGAACAGGAGTACATGCATGTCCGAGGCGTAAGCGGCAAATTGTGGATATAACTTTCCGTTCAGTGAATTTTTGAGAAAAAAACCAAGGACGTTTTGGTATATCAGGTTGGAGAAATGCATAGTATTTACCTTTCTGGGATTTTGATAGATCTCAGTGTTTGGACCAGGACTTATCCAAGTGAGTAACAGCAAGAGACAGCAGATCCTGGGCCGAATTAGAAAAGTGGTCTAGAGTGCCACATTGGGCTGCTAATTTTGCACAAGAGTCTGCAGATTCATTCCCACTAATTCCAGAGTGACCTGGAATCCACACAAGAGTGACCTCCAAACCCTTCAGATGATACGAGTATAATTCTTCACGAATCCTTAAAACAATTGAAGATCTCAATTTACTATGAAACGGGTTACCCTTTATAGCCAATAAGCAACTTAGAGAGTCAGTAAAAATAACCGTCTGTTTTACGTTGTGGGAGAGCGTGAACAGGACTGCCTCTAACAAGGCAACAGCCTCGCCTGTAAACACTGAAGATTCGGGAGGGCATTTAAATTGTAAAATAATTTTGAATTTTGGTATCCAGCAAGCTGCACCAACACAGCTCTCCTTAGAAAGCTTTGATGCATCTGTAAAGATGTGAAGATGATTTGACCAATTTTCATATACAGCCTCTTGGAATTTTGTGTTGGTACCTTGATCTCCCTTGGTCAAGCCAAGATCTGTTATGACGGATGGATGATGGACCAATGCTTTGTACGGTGTACAAAACAATGGATTAGATGAAAGGCGTAGCAAAGGATGAGGTAATCTGGTGAATTTCAGGAAACTATGTAATAAGAATGGTAATGGTTTATCACTGGGGATGAGGTCAGCTAACTCAGTTAACTTAGGCCACAAAGGATGGGAAGAAAGCTGTAACATTTTACCAACAAATCTATCTGCAAGGTATTGTCTTCGGATAGGTAGGGGTGGGTCAACACACTCCACTTGGAGAGCATTGGTGGGAGTAGACTTCATTGCCCCTAAGATAATACGTAGGCATTTGTACTGTATCCGATTAAGCTTTTCTGTGGCTACTTTATTAAAGGGGTCCAGAACATATAAAGCATAATCAATATGACTACGGATAAGGGCACCGTACAGAAGTTTTTGAGTATAAGGGTGTGCACCCCACCACACACCAGACACTGCTCTTAAAGCATTAATGCCTTTTTCACATATTTTGCTAAGAAATTCAGCGTGTGCAATTCCATTCAGTCGCTTATCGAGTATCATGCCTAAAAATCTTACATTCTCCGTGACCTGAATGGGAATACCATCAAAAGCAATTTGAAAATTTGGGGTAGCTCTTTTTTTGGTAAATACTACTACCTGGCACTTAGAAATGGACAACGAGAGACCATGATCAGTCAACCACTGGTTGAGATAGTGTAAAGCAGTGTTTAGGTGGTAAGTGATGTCCTCTACAGAATTTGAGCTGTAATAGAGGACGATGTCATCAGCATACTGAAGGATATTACAAAAACTACTAACAGATAATTCGAGGTCATGTGTGTAGATGTTGTACAACAGAGGACTAAGAGCTGAACCCTGAGGAAGGCCTTTCCAGACGTGTCTGGGGGCCACAGTAAGAAGCGGATGTTTAACAGATACCGTTCGATCGGTTAGCAAATTACATATGAAATGAGACAACCTCGGCGGAATACTCAGCTTAAGCAATTTCTGCCTGAGTACCGGAAGTAGGACACTATCATATGCCGATGCAACATCTAGGAAAACACCCACTAAATACTCTCCTTTGGCAAAAGCTCGTCGAATATCTGTAGTTAAAATGCTGAGACTATCTGCAGTACTTAGCCCCTTTCTAAATCCAAACTGAGAGGGAGCTAAGATATTTTTGCTTTCCACTATCCATTCCAAACGGTTTTTTAAAAGTCGTTCAGCAGTTTTTGATAACGTTGATGCAAGGGCAATGGGTCTGTAGGAAGAAGGATGAGAGGAACATTTACCCGGTTTAAGGATAGGAATGATAATTTGGGATTTCCATGAATCAGGAATATTGCCAGATTGAAAAATATTATTTAATACATCCAAAAAGTAAACCTTAGATTTGTCGTTTAACTCCTTGATAAATGAGTAAGGGACACCGTCCTCACCTGGGCTAGTGTCTTTTAAATCCGCTAAGATGTTTTTGAGTTCCTCAAAAGAAAAGGGGGCATCCATTTCTTCTGAGGATTCAATCGGCATAGCTGGGGATAGATCAAAAGACGGAACGAAGGGAGGAGCCAATTTGTTAGCGAAATTGTTAAGCCATATGGATGGATTGTTGGAATTTGGACTAGGCATAATGTTGAGCGACCGGCGAAATCTCTTAACATTCGCCCACACCATATGGGAAGAGGTACGAGGATTAAGGGACTCGCAGAAGGTGACCCAACCAAGCTTTTTCGTTTTCCAAATTAACTTCCTAAATTTTGCATCATTGCGTTTGTATTCAATATATTTCTCCATTGTCATACAGGCTGCGTATGACACCTCAGCAGATGTTCGCCGATCGACAGAATCAGAGCATTCCTGATCCCACCAGGGATTGGAAGGCATCTGCTTCTGAATGGAGAGTTTTTTAGGAATGTTTAAGTCAGCTGCAGATAAGATGGCAGAGACAAACCGGTCATAACAAACAATGACATTCTCATGATTAACGAACTCCGGAAGATCATTCAACATGCAATCTACAGAGTCAGCATACTTAGACCAATTAGCTTTTTTTAAATTGAATTTAAGGAGCGGGTGAGGGCTATTAATAAAAGGGAGTCTATTATTTAAGGATAAAAGAATTGGAAAGTGATCACTACCATGTGTGGAAGAAAGGACAGACCATGATAGCTGGGAGGCAAGTGAAGGAGAGGACAAGGAGAGGTCAACAGCAGATCTGGGATTCTGATTAGGATTGACCCTACGAGTCGGGGAACCGTCATTGAGGATGCAGAGGTCGACATCATCAATTAAGTCCACCAACGAAGGAGAGAATCCGTCACAGTAATAACACCCCCACATAGTGCGATGAGTGTTAAAATCTCCCAGGATCAGCACTGGACTAGGAAGCGAAGTGATGATAGACTTAAGCTCAAGGAAAACAGAAAAGGAAGGATGAGGAATATATACAGAAAGAAAGGATATATTAAAGGCACTCACAGCAACAGCATTAATCTGTTGACTGTGAGATGGGAGAGGAATGCGAGAATAGGGAGAGGAGTGCTGGATGAGGATAGCACTACCTCCGTACCCGTCACTTCTGTCCTCCCTCAAACAGGCAAAACCTGGTACCCTGAATGGGGAATCAGGCACGAGCCATGTTTCTGAGAGGGCAATAATGACAGGATCGTACAGAGAAATAATATGCAGTAATTCATGTTTTTTAGCACGAACACTGCTACTATTCCACTGCAGGAAGGTCAGTGGAGCCATTATTTAGGATTTTAAAGATGGTTAGTAAGTTCTGGGTAACGTTGGACGGTAAGGGAAGTTCATCACAGGTGGATATAATACTCACAAGAGTTTCTGTTAAGGCAACTAACAGATCTTTTCTGCCAACTGCTGGATTATCAACACCTTGATTGAGAGCATGACCATTAGGAAGGGATGAGGAACAGTTACCAATTAAGGCTTGATGAGCTTGTCTATCAAAACCTTTAGCAAGAGGAGCTCTGGGACGGGGAGTTTGGAACACTGTTTTGCGATATGATTTGGAGGGAGTTGTTGTATTCTGGGTAACCCGGGCTTGTTGGAACTTAGGATTAATGGTAATTGTAGGAGAGAACATTTCCTTTGCAATATTTGCATAGGAACGCTGGGCAGAAGGAAAACGGGAGGAAGCTTCTAAGTATGAGATGCACTCTTGTGACATAACAATTTTGATGGATTGCTGTCTTGCATACTCAGGACAATCTTTATCTGTGGCAAAGTGTTTACAATTGCAGAACAAACAATTAGAATTTTCTTTGGTAATGTCACATGAATCACCAGAATGAGACTGGGCACCTACATTGAGATTTAACATGACCAAAACGGCAGCAGTTTAGGCATTGGATAGTAGGGAATTTATAAGGTTCAACCGGAAGAGAGGAATGATAGGAAAAGACCCTATCAGGCAGCTCTTGACCTCGGAAAGTAACTACAACCGACTATATTGTGTACGGAACTCTTGCCACGCGAGTTCAACTCGTACTTGACCGGTTTTTTATATTGAGATATTACTAAGTATAAATCTGTGTAACAAAGTCATTGTTGACTTTCTAGTTGTCATAGTGGATGAGCGGGGCACCCAGTAATACGGGTTTGCACCTAGTACTGGGGCCCTTGCAACTTGTTTGTAATGTAATCCTTAAGACAATAAAGTTTATTTTTATTTTTCTATTTTTTAATTACTTTGATATGATATGAATATCTATTCACCATTATATTAATGTCTGGCTGATGGAGTAAAGATAAGCTACTAATTAGTGAAGCAACCAGAATAGTGGTGGATGTAATTTAGTAAATGAACATATCTCATCATTTAGACTAAGTACCAACGCGTTTACCAAATACAAAAACCTTACAACACCAAATTTTCCCAACTGTGTGATTCATTGACAATCTAGTTCATATAAATGTCAATATAAATCACATAATCTATAATAAAAGCTTTTTATGAGATTTGTATAAAAAAAAACTGATATTTTTCATCTCTAATAATAATAAAATAAAATATGAGTAGGTTATTATATCAGTAGCTTGGGTTAAAACAGGGACGTCTGACGACATTTGTCCCATTTCTGCACACAGGCTGTACTGGGGTCGTGTGTACATGCTATAGTCGTTGTCACATTGCAAATTGGGAATGCAGACAAGAAGTGTCTCAACTGGCACGCTCGAAACGCCATAATTAAAGAGAAGAAGAAGAAGAAGACAAAAAGTGGCCAGAAAAGGTGCCCCAAGGAAGGTAGTAATTGTCGCTAGCAGCATTAATAAATGTAATTGAAGAAGGAACCTGGTTTGATTCATTACATCTCAGAAGTGTAAATTTCCACGCGCCCTAGAGAGGAGAAATTTATGTAAGTAAAAGAAATGAAAATATTCTGTTTTAGCTCTTTATTTTCCGAGACTAATTGTCGTATGAAAGAATTATCAGCCAGATAATGTGGTTTAATATCGTGAGTTTATTTTTCGTATAGTGAATAAGTACCCTCCATGCAAGTTTTGTTTTATGACGGTAGAAAAATATTTCTGATACGCATGTACGTTAGTACTATATGAAACGTTTGAACCATATGAAACAGAAATTTAGTCCTATAATAATAGTTAATTATGATGAATATGCGAGTTTATTTAAGTATTGTAAATTTTGTATATGAATGAATTATAGATTTATTAATGCGATCTACTACCATGCAGTTGTATTGAATTATAGATTTCTGAATGCGATCTTCCACCAAGTAGGTGTATTAAATTAGATTTATGAATGCGATATACCAAGTAGGTGTTGAATTATAGATTGAATTGTTGAATTATAGATTGAATTGTTGAATTATAGATTGAATTGTTGAATTATAGATTGAATTGTTGAATTATAGATTGAATTGAATTGAAATTGGCTTGAATTATAGAATTGTGATCTACCACCAGGAAGGTGGCTTGAATTGTAGAATTGTGATCTACCACCAGGAAGGTGGCTTGAATTGTAGAATTGTGATCTACCACCAGGAAGGTGGCTTGAATTGTAGAATTGTGATCTACCACCAGGAAGGTGGCCTGAATTATAGAATTGTGATGTACCACCAGGAAGGTGGCTTGAATTATATAATTGTGATCTACCACCAGGAAGGTGGCTTGAATAACAGATGTGTGATTATGATCTACCACCATGTAGGTGGCTTGAATAATAATGTCTGAAATGATCTACCACCATGTAGGTGGCTTGAATTATGTAAATGTGAGTTTGAATGTAGATGACTTGAAAGACGGACCTATGAATGTGACGTAATTGACTTGACTTGAAAAACTTGTAGGTAGCTTGAGATTAGTGATGTAACGAATGTATTTTTTTTTAAACATTCGTGAATACGAATGCGAATATATGCTATCGATATTCGCAAATGCTACAATACGAATATTCAGTTTTGTAAATGATTATATAATATTGAAAACCTAAGTAGTAACTGATAAAACTTTTTTCTAGTAGAAAAAATTTGTTTATTTGCTTAGTGCTAAATAGAAATGGTTTCATGAGAAATAATGAAGGCTGATAATGTGATTTTTAGGTAAAGTTAATATTTTTGTTGTTTAAAAAAAAAACACAAAAAGTAAATATATTTCGAATTAATGACGTCTTATTGTCGTCAAATTTTAATTTTTCTCACAATAACTATCAGAAAATTTTGAGAATGTGAATACCAATGTGTAAATGTGCGAATGGAAATATTGGTTACATCACTACTTGAGATACAGACTTCCGTGAGGAACAGCCATGTTGGTAATTGTGTTGCAACCATGTAGTGCGAGTTACAACCATATAGATGGGTTGAGATAACAGACATGAGGTTGCGTATTACATAGTCTCTTAGTAAGAATATTGAAGAATGTAGAAGAAATATTGTTGTGCTTTTAGTTATACAAAAGTAATTAGAGCTATATGAATGAGCTAAGCCAGATATTTACAAACGATGAAAATACTTATAGATTTCTTTTATGTTGGTCATATAGCTGAACTCAACTTATCAATTGCAGTAAGATAATTCAGCTATACAGCTGTAACGCAGTCAGACAAACAGTAACTTTGGAATGACGAATAATTTCATGTTAAGTAAGATTTTTCTAAAACCGTTTTAGTATTTATAATCAAATCACGTGCGATTTTTTTTGAAATGAAAAGGTAACAGATGCTTGATACGTTGATTTGAAATAGCTTAAGCTAAGCTTAATACTAGTATACGTATGTTTTAAAGATTTATGTTCAAAGATGTTTATTTCTCAAAAAGACAATACGGTCATTTATATGAGAACCAAATCTACAGTTTGTTAATAACTACAATTTTACAATCAGTCGTTATACTTGCACAATATTTTTTTTATCTACTAGAATAAACAAAAAAAGGAAAATAAAATTAATAATACAATTCAAAGGTTTGATTTGAAAAAAGTACAATTTTTTATAAAATAAAAAAAAAGAGGCGGGTAGGATGAATATTTTGCCAGTAAAGTTGTAGTCACAATGAGATATTTATTTAGCTATTTTAATAGTATTATAAATATTTGAAATAATTTCTAAAAATGTTTCTTTAATTTTGACTTAAAACATTGTACGAGCTTAATTTCTTATGTCGGTGGGTAGTTTATTATACATTGTGGTTCGTTGTATGTTATATTTTTCATAGCAAATTTTGTTCGAACGTTCGTACTTCGTTTGTATATTTGTGAGTTTTGCTAAAAGTAACATTTGTGTAAAAGTTATAAGTATTGTAAGCGTGGAGTTATTTATATTCATTATTCCTAGTTCAGTATATACAGTTATTGTTGAAGTAAGGTGGTGATAATGAAATAATAATTTTACTAATTTATTCTGTTTAACTTGTAAGTCACGCAGTTTTGTTTTAGGCACATTTCCCCAAATCTCGATTAGGTAGTTTAGGCGTCATTTGACTAGCAAATTATAGATATTGTAATTTAATTGTATTTTAATTTCTTGAGGATACACTGGGAGATATTAGGCAGCGAACCCAAAAGGGATGAAAGTTTGTTTTGATGTGTTCAATTTGGTATGTCCACGAGAGATGAGTGTCTGACCTCGGACCCAGGTATTTTTCATTAGACGTTTGTTCGATAATCGCATTATTAACTACTAGTGGGTTATGAGATGAAATATTTTTATTTTTTTTTGTTTAAATATTACATAGCACGTTTTTGCGGTGTCATTTGTCAGTAAGTACAATTTAAACCACTCAGTTAAGGTATTCAAATCTTTTTCAGCTTGCGCTACATCTGTATCTTTAATGTTGGCCCCGAAGTAAAAAAAAGGCAAGACAAGTTTAAAATTTATAAACGAATGTGAAGCTTTGTAAATAGTTTTTCAGGTGACGAGAAAGGTTTTCATTCCATAAAGGCAGAGTTGAAAAGATATAGGTCTTCAACAGTCGTGAAGGAATTTGAAATACCGACCAATTGTTGTGTTATGTGACGACAGCTGAACCAAGTAAGGGCCGATAAAATCCAAGTAAGAGTATAAATATATTTTTAAATAAATTTAAATTTGCTGTCAAAATGATAAGCTATGTCTGTTCTTTGAAAATATTCTTAGTAGATCGTGGATAAGTGAAGAAATTATTTTTATTATAAGTTTTTATACTCACAGCAGATGTGAAATAACGTAAATGCCGATAACTCCATACGTAATAAGATACAAGCTCTAAAGTGTAATAAACAATGTTGATTATTGATAAACAAAGATGATTATTAAAAATACTTTAGTGTTATTCCAGATTTTAAAAGACCCGACAGTAGAATGGACCTATAATTTATAACAAATTCTCATTAAACTTTTACTGAATTTCTAATTATTGTAAAAGACACAATTGTAAAGTGCACTAAATGGGTAAGGTCGTCATCTTGATAATTATTTAAAACTAAAACCCCTTGTATCATATCATGTACGTACACATATCAAGTAGTTAACTTTAACTAACTAAGCCGTTCGTTAAGTGTGTGTTCAAATACGTATTTTGAATTATTTGATACTGGTAATAAATATTTCAAATTTGAATTCATACACTTTGGCAGCGTTTGTAATCTAATGAAGTGTTCTAAAAATATATGTAGTTAGTTATTAAATATCTATAGAAATTGAAAATTTTGGTCATAATGAGCTAATTTTATTTTTGCTAATAATTTAATAAAGTACTAAGATTTAACTGCAATTAAAATGGAAGTACTAAATTCATTTTTACCGGGTGATAATTTTGAAAACTACTGAAATATTATTAACCTTACCATTTGTAGTGAGAAGAGTGATTCCTATATTATTAGTTTACTCTACTATTATTAATATGAATGTTCTAAAGGTTTATTTTAAAGATTTTTTTTTCGCATGACCCTATAGTAATATTAGTAAAAGGTTTCTTAACGGCCGGTCTCAATAACATGTTAAAAGTTAAACTAAAGTATATACCAGAGATTTCCTACAACTTTAATTTTCTGCGACCTCCATTACAATACAAAAGTATAGTAACGATAACTTAGCCAAACACATATTTGATATCTTTGGTTAACATATCCCAGCGAAGCGTTCTATTAATGTACCTAACGCTACGGCCGTATGATTCATATCATATGTTGTTATATGATGATTTAAGTGGAAATTATATTATTCTTTTTTGAAATATATATTTATAATAATTTGCATAATTATGGAAATTTAGTAAATTAAAATCGTGCTAAAATAAGAATTCTGAAGCTAACATAACGCATTGTTATTTGCTATTTTTGTAACAGCAAGTTGCTGTGGCTAGTATATCTATTTAAAATTGATTGACTTATGTATTTCGTACGATATATTGATATTATTTTTTTTATTGTCAATTAAATATGTTTAATAAACATTGGAACAAAGATTTATTCCTCGTGTTGTTAAGATTTATGTGTCATTAAGGTTTCTTAACATTGCAATTTATTTTAAAATGTTTAAATTTATTTCTCTATTAATTTATTTCAGATTTTGAATGTCGAAATGATTAATACAGAATTATAAAATATAATCGCCATTACTTTATGCGCCTCAAACGCGCCAAAAGAATACAACGATTCAAAAGATCTCTTGCAATCCTTTATTCAAGATATCTAGTGAAGTATCAAAAACAAATTATTATGCTGCTAATTGGTTAGGTAATTCAAATGTTGATTTAATTGTTGTTTATATTGCACTAACAGACGTGTAAGAATAGCATCTGATAGAATTAGACCTTGGATACGTGAATATTCTCCTTGCTGTGAAATTTCTTTAGCTTTATTAGAAATGGTACTGAAAATAATGAAAAGATTGATATTTTTATAATATAAGTAACATTTTCGAAGCTTAGTTTATTTATTGTTACTGAATTTGTATGTAAAAACCTCTTTACGTAAATATCGCAAAACCGAACGTCTAGGATATCAGCATTACATAGTGTATCATCATTATTATATTGTCTTTATTATGCTTCATTGTTTTTTTTATTAAGATATTAAGAATTTACTGTTCGACATTATAAAGTAACTTGTGTTATATCATTGTCATTTCTTTTATTTTTATGAAAAAAGTTGATAGCTATCGATTGTTGCATGCGGTATTGCAATGTATTTTTGTATTTTTTATGTATTTTTTATGGAAACTTAGTTAAAAATTTATTATTGTTATATATTGTAATTTGAAAAAGTATGCTGAGAAACAAAATTTTAGACAATCAAGTAATTCTGATATTAGACACAAAACCATTTGAAATGGGGCTAGACAGGCCACAAGCTGCGTTGCACCAGAAAAAGCAGAGTAAACAGGTCACTCTGTGGTATCAAAGGAAAGGGACTAGAAATACGACGGTCAATGAGGAGATGGAAATACGAAATCTGCCCCACTGTGGGACCCTACTGGACTGGACCTCTTGACTAAGGTGGCGGATGACCGAAACAATGAAAAGTTCAAGTTGAAAAGTGAGGGACATTATGTAATACGGAATAACATACCCTAATAGTGAACTTGGCAGAAAATGGTCATTATTATTATTATTATATATTGTAAGTACCACTGGTGAACCTATATAAATAAAATAACTCGTAGAATATATGGATATATAATAACAAGTGCAGATGCGTTAAGTATAAATATTGTATTATTGTAATTTTTATTTACTTTTGTTTGTTAATAAATTTGTTTTCTTAATAATTTGAAATTGAATTTTAAAAAAAAATTGTTCTGTATACATAGTAAATATATCATAACCGAGTGTTGTGATTTGTTAGTGCGTGCTCCGGAGAGAGCACGCGTTCGGATGGCCGAGTGTTGTGATTTGTTATTTTATCACTTAATTGTACCGTAATTTATCGATATTTTATTATTATTTGTATAAAGAAATAAGATATTGTCTTGAATATTACTTGTTATTTGTCTATCCAATAATTTTAACATTTGTAATATCTGATGTTATAATAATTTATTAATTGTTATAATTGATTATATATTTTATTATGGAATTGTATTTCAAAAATTAAATTATAATAGTTTAGTTGGCAACATTAAATTGTATTGGAAGTGGTCAACTGTGTGGGGGTATAAATGAACTAGTATAAATATTTGATTAACCATTCTTGGAAGGAACATTCTGAAGCGAACATTAAGCAGTCATGCTGTACCTTTTGATATCTGAATTGTACTCAGTATTAATAAATGTAATTGAAGAAGGAACCTGGTTTGATTCATTACATCATTGACTTACTTCTTTCGGACTCCACCTTATCAGTATTTTTATGCTAACTTGTTACTTCATCACCTTATTCAACGTATCTAGAATATAGTAGTCGGAATATAGCATAGCCTTTGCATAAAACCAACTACAACTATCCCAAAGATATTACAGATACTTAATGCAATATAAAATATTTTTATGTACTTTGAGGTAACATTGTTTGTACGATTCAAGTACGATTGTACGATTTTTTAATTTCAATCAAGGTCTAGTTGCTAAAAGTTCAAAGTACACTCTAATAGAATTAAAGTATCAAAATACACGGATATGGTCCGATAAAAGATTTTTATTAAATGGATATATTCGATCTGCTACTACCATAAATTAATGGAAATGCAAATTATTATGCTTAGTTTAGGTTTAAGGACAATCCTTATGAATTTTCTTCAACTCTTAATTCTTATCCGTCAAAAATTGTAAAAAGACTTCAAAAAAATATTATTTACATCGATTATAAATAATCAAAATATTTAAATACTGAATTTTATGAGATTTTCCCTGCTTTTATCTTTTATATAAATATAAATTTTTTTTTTTAAAAAAATAACCAACGTAAGTATATATATTTTCAGACTAGTTTTATACTGTCACTACACTCACACCGTACTACTAGTATTGTGAAAGACAGAAAACCGCCTAACATTTGCTACAACGAAGTTTATCATATTTATTATAACTATCTCTTTATGCTCCGGATTATCAATTATCTATTATTAATTATCATTAAGAAGCAAAAAAACAGGAAAAGGTGTCTCTATAAATTAAATATTTGTAATGAAAATAATGTAGAGTGATAAGGTAACATTACAAACATATAAAAAGAATTATCTGTTTGTTTATACATTTTTTGTAACTTGAAGTAATAAAGACACACAGCAGCATATAGTAAGGCCATCGTTCTCGGGTCCTACACAAGGTTGAAACGCTAAGTACCTATATATTAGCACACCAAGAGTGACTAACGATTTCCACGCCTCAATCGGAGTGTCGTAAAGCCCCATCGCTTTTCTGTTCTTGATACTCCAAGAATGATTTTTCCGAGGCAATAATTTTGAGTTTAGGAATTATTGCCTCGTATTTTAGAGATTCAAGTAAGATTATATGAGCGCTGAGTGGTAAGTAGCTTGAAGAGACGTTTTGTGATATTGTCTCAACGCTATGTACGCCAGTCGGTCGTTATGCATACATACTATATGTAGCACCTACATATTTATATTATATCATTTTATAAGTATATATATATATATATATATATATATATATATATATATATATATATATATATATATATATATATATATATATATATATATATATATATATATATATATATATATATATATATATATATATATATATATATATATATATATATATATATATATATATATATATATATATATATATATATATATATATATATATATATATATATATATATATATATATATATATATATATATATATATATATATATATATATATATATATATATATATATATATATATATATATATATATATATATATATATATATATAGGTTTATAGAGAAGAGAAGAAACTGCTTAGCATTCCATGGATTCACCGTGCGGGTGCCGGGCCCATCGCGTTGTAGGAAGAGGAGCTCCGATCAGCGCTTGGGACTTGCGACCCAAGTGTAGGTTTAAAGGGGCCCCTTTAAAATGCATTAACGCTCACCTTCACTGTCCGAGCTCCTCCCACTACCTAACCAAATTCGAAAAGATTCTGCTAATGCCGCCTTTGAAGTACGTTCTAGAAATGTATTAGTAATAGTTCTAGACAGGCCGAGATCTTTTAGCAAGCTAAAGAGAGATTTCGCTGTTATACCTCTCGCTCCTACTTCTACCGCGTATGAATTTACTCTAAACCTATTCCTGGTCAGTTCGTTAGTAAGCTCGAAATATTTATTAAGTTTGAAGCTATGACTTTTAGGTATATTAGTCTCCCACGGAACTGTAAGTTCTACCAGTACTACGCGTTTTAGGTTTCGAGAATAAAGAAAAATATCAGGTCTGGATGACGAAACACCAATGTCCTCAGGGATTTTATACTGTTTCTCATACGTGTCCATCAAAAGAGTCCAATCAGGAGCTGGATCTAATATTGAGAAAGGTTTTTGCGTGTGTTTTTTAACAGAACCTTCTTTCACAAACTCTGTTGAACGTTTGCTGGTTGTAATGTTTCTCTGTGCTCTTGCTACTGAAAGACTAACTGCTTCACGTATAATTTCTAGTACCTTGTCATGGCGCCGCGAGTATTGACCACTTTCCAGGAGTACCCTACACCCCACCAGCATATGTTTAGCTGTCCCCACTGCCTCTTTACAGATGTAGCAAGATTTATCGGTAGCTTTACCCCATCTCACTAAATTACTTTGATCTGGAAGAGTCATTTGGAACGCATTCAGGTAGAATTTTAATAGTGCTGGAGACCAGTCATGAATTAGGGTGCGCCATTTTAAAGCTAAAGGGATACAAAATTCTCCCAGAGTTAGCCACTCGTTTTGCATTTCTAACCCCATTGCGTGCATCTTATACCTATCATTCTCGTCTTGCCGTATAAAAGATTTTATTATGTCCATATCTTGAACTTTCCTCTTTGATCCTAACCCTACTTTACTTGATTGTGCTCCTATCATAAATTGTTTATGGAACTTAAGTCTTGACTCGAGCTCTGGGACACTTCTGTCTTTTGGAAGTGAGGTAACAATCTCATCTCGTGATTTTCCCAGGATATGTGTTTTGGCAACTCTTAGATGTTTATAGAGCTCCGATGGTTTCTTTAATCTCAACCCAAAGTTATTTTTTTCCCTAAATAAGGTTGAGGTGTCTGCCGAATGCGCTAGCCCAAGCCAAAACTTCAGTATCTTTATGACGCTTGCATCTAACTTAGCCAAGAGGGTTTTATTAAAATCATATACGAGGAAAGGCCAATTCAGACGTGATGTTAGAAAATTGTCGTATATCCAAACTTTTTTGACATTACTTATAGGTTGATGTTCTACCTTTTCAAGATCTGTCAAAAAGCTGTCGACTAGTACATCTAAAGATGGAGTACGGCCTTTATAATCTATTTTCTTGCCGAGAAATTTAAAAGGTGCCGCTTCGGAAACTATAGAAATGCTTTTACCATCTATTTTAAGTCCCGGATCGTATGAGGTATATTTAGTGTTTCGTCTACCCAGACATAAGCAGTGACACTTACTAGGTTTTGTCCTCATTCCCTTCGTCCACGCACAAAATTCTTCTACTTCATCCAATAGCAGCTGACATTGCTTTGGATTCCTAGTAAGTATCGCGAGATCGTCCGCAAAAGCAAGAATGGATTCTGTGTATTTATTGTTTAACTTAAACCGATAACCCCATTTTCTCTCATGTTTAATTAAATTATCTATTAAAATATTTATGACGATATTAAATATTATTGGGGATAAACAACAACCCTGGAAAAGACCTACTCTATAGCTTAAAGGTTTTGAATTACCGTTTTTTGAGGTTATAACGAATTTTAATTTGAATAGTATGACGCGATTATGTTGCTTACTATTGTAGGAAAGTTGTACCATTTTAAAGCAAACATCAATAGATCGTGTTGTACTGATCCGAACGCGTTTTCTAAATCTATCCAACATACCGTAATTTGCCTCTCACACTTTCTGGCGTCTTTTAAGCTTTCGGTTAACAAAGTATTATGCTCCAGGCATCCAGAAATTCCAGGTAGGAACCCTTTCTGGTAGTTCGGCCTGAAGTACCTATTGCTAATCATAAAATGGGTCATTTTCGTTTGAAATATTGAGAAAAAGATTTTAGACAAAGTATTCGTAAGAGCAATCGGCCTAGTATCCTTTGGATCTGTTACCCGGTCTTTTTTGGGAATGAGGACAAATATCGCTTCTCCAAATGACGTAGGTATTTGCTTTCTTGACCAGATTTTACCATATAAGTTGTGGAGGTGTTTACGAACAGATGAACATTTTTTGTAAACTATATAGGGGATACCATCAGGACCTGGAGCTGATTTAGATGGTTTCTTTTTGATTTGATTATTTATTTCCTCTAAAGTTGGTGGGTCAACTTGAAAGGCAACGTGAGGAATCTCAGGTCGTTGGTTGTTTGGCTCCATATATAGCCTTTCTATATTAGGCACTTCGTACGTGATTTTATAATGTTCATAAGTTGCCTCATCGGTCAAGAGAAGCTTACCTCTATCTTCCTTAAAAATGTTTTTAGAGTACTCAAAAGGATTTTTATCGAAAGCAACCTCGTGTTTTGCCCGATCAAAATTTGTATGACGTTCCGCGATCTGTATCGATATACCCTGAATTAATTTCAAGGTTGACCGTAGCGCCCTAGACAATTGGTGACTAAGATAATTATCGCCTAGAGCTTTGGCCGCACGAAGATTCTTTTTTAGCTCTCTTTTTTTCCTCCTCATTTTCGACTTGAACGCGTTTTCTTTGTTTTTACGAGCGTAATGATTTGAAGGTGGATATATTTCGTTGAAATAGTCATAAATAGTTTTTTGGAAAGTCTCTACTTGCATGTCTAACTCCTGCTTCGAGCCCGGATGCTCTAACAGGACCGCTAATCGTTCGTCGTGTACTTTCCATGTCGATTGCTTTAAATTGGGAATGCTAAGACGTGTCCGGGTGGAAATGGACTCCTGATATTTTTCACTCAATGGCTCACCATGGGACATATGAGGGTCAACTCTATCCGCAGTGATAGTCGAAGAGCTTACCGACGATAGCCGTGCTTCAACACCATCATGTGTTTTAAGATGTTTAATATACCAGGCTCTTCTCTTGTAATTTTTCCCGCACGTGGGGCATTTCAAGTCCGTATTCGCGCCGCTTTCGTTGTTTGTTCCAACCTGTGGACAGATCTTCCGCCCCCCCTCTCGGACTGTCCCAGGGGTATTTTTCTTTTTCGGACTTTTAGCTTTTATGATTTCCTGGGCTTGGCTTGCTAGGCCATTGCCCTCGGCTGTCTTTCCAACAGTCAGCTGTCTTCCCAGCTGCCAGCTGTCTTTCCAGCAGTCAACTGTCTTTCCAGCGTCATCCCGTCTCTCCGGGTTGTCATTTTAAATGAGAAGAAACTGCTTAGCATTCCATAGATTCACCGTGCGGGTGCCGGGCCCATCGCGTTGTAGAGGTAAGAAGAGCTCCGATCAGCGCTTGGGACTTGCGGCCCAAGCGTAGGTTTAAAGGTGCTCCATTAAAATGCATTAACGCTCACCTTCACTGTCCGAGCTCCTCCCACTACCTAACCAAATTCGAAATGATTCTGCTAATGCCGCCTTTGAAGTACGTTCTAGAAATGTATTAGTAATAGTTCTAGACAGGCCGAGATCTTTTAGCAAGCTAAAGAGAGATTTCGCTGTTATACCTCTCGCTCCTACTTCCACCGCGTATGAATTTACTCTAAACCTATTCCTGGTCAGTTCGTTAGTAAGCTCGAAATATTTATTAAGTTTGAAGCTATGACTTTTAGGGATATTTGTCTCCCACGGAACTGTAAGTTCTACCAGTACTACGCGTTTTAGGTTTCGAGAATAAAGAAAAATATCAGGTCTGGATGACGAAACACCAATGTCCTCAGGGATTTTATACTGTTTCTCATACGTGTCCATCAAAAGAGTCCAATCAGGAGCTGGATCTAATATTGAGAAAGGTTTTTGCGTGTGTTTTTAACAGAACCTTCTATCACAAACTCTATTAAACGTTTGCTGGTTGTAATGTTTCTCTGTGCTCTTGCTACTGAAAGACTAACTAACTAATATATATATATATATATATATATATATATATATATATATATATATATATATATATATATATATATATATATATATATATATATATATATATATATATATATATATATATATATATATATATATATATATATATATATATATATATATATATATATATATATATATATATATATATATATATATATATATATATATATATATATATATATATATATATATATATATATATATATATATATATATATGCCGGCTGGTCACTGTGGAGGAATCAGACCACTACCTCCTAAATCTAACCTACACAAGCAAAAAACATTATACTGCTTGGCGATTTTAATGCAAAAATTTGTTAAGCTCAAGATAATGAGGAAAACTACATAGGGAAATACGCATACGGTAATAGAAGTCCACACGGCCAGAAATTGGTTGAATTTGTACTCGAAAATGGTTATTTCATCATAAACAGCATATTTAAGTGCAAACCATCCAAAAAATGGACTTGGCGCCCACCAAGCGGCCAGCAACTGAATGAGATAGACTACATAATTACAAATCAACCAAAATAGATTAAAAAAATTGATATAATAAAAAACTTAAATTTTAACTTAAATTGATATAATAAAAAACTTAAATTTTAACTTTGGATTGGAAAACAAAAAGAAAGTAAATAAAATCTAACAATTATATCAGAAAATTGCCAATTTTAACGAAAGATGAAGCCAGTTTCTGGGAAGAAAGATTTATGAAAGCCGTTAGAGTGCCAACTGAAGTTCAAAATCAATATGACAAATTAGAAAAAGAATTGCAAGAGTTTCTAAAGCAATTGCCAAATAAAACGAAACAGTCTAAGAACTATATCAACGAAAAAAAAATTATACGTAAGCAAACTTTGGAAAACTTCGTAACTAAATCAGGAGCTTTACGCAAATCTTATAAAGAGCTGAGTGAGAAGGCACAGTGGACAGTTAGCATGAAAAGTAGACAAGGAATTATACAATATAGACGTCCCGACATAATAAAGGAAGCAACTACCTTCTACGCGGAGCTTTACAGTACCAATGATAACACGAGCACTTTAAAAATCCATCTCACGAAATCAAGTGACCACAATATAAGATGTAAAGAGACACTAAATATCCTCACTTCAGAAATTGAACATGCTATAAGTACTCAAAAGAACGACAAAACTCTAGGCAGAGACAATATTACCAATGAAGTACTCAAATCGCTATCAAATTCACTCCAAAAACCACTGCAGATATTATTCAACAACATTCTAAAAACAGAAACAACGCCGGACCAGTGGTCAAAATCTACAATTATACTGCTCCACAAGAAAGGAGACAGAAATGTTCTCTGGAATTATAGACCAATCAGTCTCATGCCAAACTTATATAAAGTTTATAGAAACGTGTGTTATTCTGTAGATTTTTATTTATTTTATTAATATTAAAAAAAAAAGTTGTACAAGCAAAATAGTTAAGTCCTAAATGTAAATGTAAGTAGTAAGTAAATAAAGGCTATTTTTATTTTCAGATATACATATACATATTTCAGAGCTGTATAACGAAAATGTCAAAGATTGTTTTACAGAACACTTTTACAAAATTTTATATATACAGCATAATTGAATTAAGCATAATAAAAATATTTAAAAACACTTAAAAATTAAAAAGATAAAACAGTCGTACCTTAATAACCGGGATTATGATGACTTTGATGATTACTATCATAATCAACCTTGTTTATCTTTGTAGTTCATATAAAAGAAGTGTTTCATTAACAGTAATTGTCCATTGATATTCAACATTGGCAGTATGAAGTTTGCAATAGTACTTCTCTCGCTGGCGGCATTTGTTGCCGCCGATGAAGTTAGGCTTGATACTGCCTATGGATACCTCGAAAAATTTGGTGTTCCTTTAGCTGACAAAATTCGAGCAAGTGAAGAGGAATATTTAAAGAATCCTCTGTCTCGAATCTTTAATGGCTCCCCGGCTCGACTCGGACAGTTCCCTTACCAGGTAAATTGATTTTTTTTAAAGAAAAACATTTAATCGAGGTTAAATTGTAAATTGTATACAATTTAATAAAAACTAAATTAAATTTTGTATTATAAGAAATTTTACATACATGTTACTGTCAAAATTGATTTCTTAAGCTCATTGTTACAGCATTGTTAGCTTCTTTTTAACAACAAATAATTATTTACAGCTACATTAAACTTAATATACATGATGCAACCGTAGTTACGTAAGTCTAACCATAAGATTGTAGTGATGAACAAATTGAATAAGATTTATTTTTGTGTTATTTTAGGCTGGTCTTGTCATACAACTCAGCACACTTAGATCTGCTGTATGTGGAGCTGTCCTAGTTAGAGCTAATCGCCTCCTTACCGCTGCTCACTGCTGGAATGATGGCCAGAATCAGGCTCGATCATTCACGGTAGTTTTAGGGTCCATCACTTTATTCTCCGGTGGTACCAGAATCCAAACTAGCAATGTTGTGATGCATCCTAGCTGGAATCCCAGAAATGTGCGCAATGATATCGCCGTTATTCGCCTGTCTTCATCTGTCGGACTTTCAAGTAAGCTTGTAATTAAAAAAAAATCTATAGAATTATAATTTTGTCTGTCTGTTAAGAATTTTTTAAGAATATCTTTTTATCATCACTAAAATTTGGAAATTTGAAGCTTGCAGGCAGCTAAAGCATAATACAAAAAACTTTTCGGTTCATTGAAAAAATTTTTGTAAGAAAGAAAGAATTTTTGTGTTTTTTGTAAGATATTGTTTGAAATTGGCTGTGTAGTTAAAACATATCTTCTCTACCATAGAGAAGACGTTATGAAAATTTGCCGTAAAATTAAAATGTAAGAAATAAAGGAAACAGTTTTTTAAATTAAATACATACTATGTAAATAAAGAATGTTACAGATATATGGGAATACTTCTTCAAATATAAGATTTTTTTTTGACAAATTGTTTAAGTAACAATTATAAAGTACTCGTAGTTACGTTAACGCACTTTAATGACAATTTTAAAAAAGCATTATATTATTACAGACAACATTAATGTCATCGCCTTACCCAGTGGGTCACAAGTGAATGAACAGTTTGCTGGTGAAACCGGTATTGCGTCTGGTTTTGGAGGTAGAGGAAGTAAGTTAATTTACTCATGTATTATCATAATGTTAATGTCAATCTTGCTTAAGCAAAATGTAAAAATGTAATATAGTAAACGCGACGGTTTGAGGGTTCGATTTCCACTCGGGGAAGATGGATTTTTCTATTTCCATTTTCTTCGATCTGGAAACTAGGCAAAGCGTGGCGTTGAGTTCCGCCACTCAGCACGCAATGCCTCAAAAAAGAAAAAGCGGAAAACGGGGACGGAAAAAGCAGGGACTAAAAAACGGACGAACGGAGTGTTAACTTAACACTAGGTTCATATGGCTTCTGCAGTTCTCTACCCTGCAATATGCGGGATAAAGCGTGAAGCTACAAAAAAATATAAAGTGAAAGTAAAGAAAGAAGTAACATCATTTCAATTAAAAGAGAAAGTGTTTGCTACTTAAACAAATTTTGTCTGCCGAAAGTGGAGAAGTTTAAAAAAACAATAAACATGACATTGAGAAATAGTGTATGTTAAGAACGAAATGAAATGTTATATATTTTTTTTACTAAACAGTTGTTTAAATTGTGCTTTAAATAACTCTTATTTTTTCTTTAATTTTAATGTAAATGTTTCTTTTCTTTTTTCTCTTTTGCTAATTAGACCTATATCTTTCATTTCAGATGTTGGGTATACCATCCAATCAATTTCTCAGTTTTGCCAACCTGAATATAATTACCAACTCGTCATGTCAGTCAGCTTTCCCTGGAATGATTCAGTCTAGCAATATTTGCACCCGAGGATCAGCTAGTACGTGTGGAGGAGATTCTGGTGGCCCACTCGCTGTTCAGAGGAACGGTCGACCTTTACTTGTAAGATATATTTTTTTTCTTATAATAATTGAAGCACAAAGCCAGCGTGGTTTATGATTTTAAGTTTGGTTTATGCTTCATATTCTTTAAAATTTTAGGTTGGACTTACTTCTTTCGGACTCCACCCTAATTTTGGAGGTTGTGAAGTTGGACACGCTGCTGTGTTTGCAAGAGTTTCATCCTTCATGAGCTTTATTAACCAAAATCTTTAAAAACAAATATTGAAATAAAATATTCTTCATATATAAATTATATTTTTTATTTGGGACTTTCATACTAACTTTATTTCATAGCAGAACTTAACTTATCTAGTTAAAAATAGTTAAATATAATATGGCCTGTGCATAGAACTATCTCACTGTAAAGACAGTAAAGATGTAACTTTTTATTTTTTATTTATTATAACAAATTTATAAAATTGAAGAGATTTTAGCAGCTAAAACACAACAAATTATTTTAAAACGAATATGATTGTACATTATTTTAGGTCAACCCAGGATTAATTATTAAACGTTCAAAACATCTTTGTTATCAACATTTTAAAACTAACAATTTGAAAATTTCAAAATTCGTAATTCGGTCCAGTTGAGATTTTTCTTAGATTTACTTACAAATAGATAGCGCCTAAGCTTTAAATGATGCGACGCCATTTTAAGATTTATGTGTGCGTGACAACTAGTAGAATAAGACGATATCAAAGGATAGGAGAGGATGACGCGAAAGAGGTCTGCAGTGACCCCAGCGCTTGGCGCTCCGTGCTCTCCAACTACCCCGCTAGGGATTTTTATCACTATCGGGGCAGTCAGAGAGAACGGAGACTTTCGTGAAGACTTGTATTTATGTATGTATCAATTGCATTGACGTAAAATTTAAAAAGGCATTTATTTTACACCAATTCAATATTACTTTTTGATTTCAGTGTGTTATTGTGTTACGTAGTAAAATTGTATATTTAAATTTATTTCAATTTTTGTTGTTAAATTTAATTGTCTTTAACTCCAAAACTATTACGGTCATGTCTAAGCTCATGAATTTTGTTTTTTGTATTAATCAAAATATTTTTGTAAAATATACGGAATAAAGATTAATTTAATTTGATAATTTAATCAATATTTTACTAGCCGCCACCGAAATATTTCTAATTTAAAAGGAATTAACAATAGTATAAGTAACTAATTTCGATATGTACTAAAACATGGCGCCCCTAGAGCATAAAAGTGAGCATTGTGGCAGCTCAGAAAGAGATAACGGAGATTAGAGCTATTACAATTCGAAGTCTTTATGTAGGTCCTCGTTATGTACCATGAGCGTCCGGATATCATTCTAAGAAATTTGTTTTGCGATCTCTGAAGAAGATCTATCTTACATATTAACGTATTTCATTACAAGGCGGATGCAAGTTTTATGCAACGTCAGCTTGTCACGAAGTGATATTTTACACTATTTGCAGACAAGTGGACAAAGCCTGTTCACAATGAGGTGGCTTTATTTCTCGCACGAGTCATATTACACAAATGTTGGAATAAAAGATGGGAATCTAAAATTACGCTAAAATATTTATCCTGGCGTTCCCTGACGATTGGACTTTGCAAATAAATAATAGAGATAGTTTCGTAATGTTTATACAGAAAGAACCGCCGCGCTACGCTTTTCTCCGGGTTAACCGTGTCAATTGTCAACCAATCACATAGGGCGCCGGTCCAGAGTGGCAATCTTTCGAAGTTTAAACACAAAATAATTTTAATAAAGATTGTGTATATAAATTTGTGTTATTCTTACGCTTGTTGCTTGCTGTAATAAGACTTGACGTGCACATACATACTTGACGTCTCAAACAGATACACTTAGGTATATTGGCTGCATTATTTATATTATAAAATTTATTTTCAATCCGAAAATCTTTCTATTAAATGAGTTGTAAAATACTGAACCCTACTGTATATGTGAAATAGTGTCAATAATGTATTTCATTAACTGTTATTATTTGTTAAGATGATCCTATAAATTACGATAAGTATTAAATATAGACCAATAAAAATATAACTAAATTATTTATAAATTTCGTCCGCTCTTATAACTCAAATAAGTAATCATTACTTACTGCTTAAATTTGGTCTTTAACCCTACAATATATCACGTAAGTATAATTTATATAGTATTAGTACTTCACTAAGAAAAAGAAGAGAAAGTAAAAAGTCATTTCTTCTTTTAAACTACATGAAATAGTTATTTTATGTTTAAGGCTAAAAGACAATATATTGAATCTGCGCTACCTGTTAAGAAATTAATAACAAGTTTCTATCTATCTTTTATTCCCTAATGCTGCCAGTCGCCAGCATTTGAGGAGTTCCCAAGAAAGTTCGCCAAAAATTTCGCCAGCAAAAACCTGGTCAAAATCAACACAGGCGGCAATAGGTCAGGTGCAGCTACCAAAACTAACCAAACAAATATGAGAAGAGAAAAACATTAAAACGAACACTGAACTCGGATTTTTGCCGTCTTAAAAGCTACCAAGCAAGTAAACTACGGATGGGCGAAGATATTATGCCTGCTTTTCGCGGCAT
>JAZFAU010000577.1:0-83115 GCA_037178615.1 Dione vanillae
TTTAACAAGTATAAATTTACTATCTTCAGATTTTCTCAAGAAGATTTTACCATCACGGACCCAGACGAATTTATAATTAAGATATTTTGCCTTAATTCGTGCCGCTGCGTGTAGAGCTTTATTTTCTACAACATAAATAGGACTTCTCTTCTCATCGGCAATACCAAGATGACTAGTGCTTAGCCTGTCCTTAGGCTCACTATTTAAACTGATATTTGTTATTTAATTGTTTATTATAAATAGTGTCGCGGCTCCTACTACAATTTACATTGCAATTATGTCAGCAACCGTCAATCATCTTATTTATACAAGCGCAACTATTAATATTTTTTCATATACTACCCCAACACATTATTACAATAAAAATCTTTTTTTTGTCTAAAAACGTATTCTATAACTCGGGTTTGTACTGTGCATCGGAGCTATTGATTGTAAATGAAATAAAATAAGATTTACAAGATTTTCGGGTTTTATTCCTAATAATAAGATTCGCAAGTGTCTCAATCGAAGACATGAAATGGTGACCCCGACGTGATCGGCGAATAAATACGAAATTCTACAATATCAAGATACCAGGTGTCGACGTGCCAGGTTATCAAAAGTTAACGGCGTCGCATTGATTATCGGAGACGAAAACGAATTCATCATTACTGGTTGTCGTCGAGTCCGGCAGCGAAGCAAAATCAGTAAGATTTCGCCACGACTACGGCAGCATTCTACATTGGATCGGCAAAATTCGCAATTTCGGATAAAAACGAAGAAATACGAATCAACCTAAGGCCAGTGACGTGTATGACGCAACTCTATTAGTAGCGATATTAATAGGGTTGCGTGTACAACGATTGTGCGCGAATGACGTCCTCATAGAAGTGAATTGGTTATTTCCGAATTTCCTAATTCGAACATCTAATTATGAGTGGCCGTAAAGGCTTGCGAAGGGATAGATCCCGAAGTCGCTCCACAGGAGATAACGTTAGTATGACTTCTGACAATCATTTTTCACCACGCACCCAATTAGAATCTGACATGATTTTAATTTCCCGTCTCAAGGAGCAGGGTGCTTTATCTCTCCCTCTCCTTGAACACATTTCTATTTTTCTAAATGACAGGCAATAAGTTCGCCATCAGGGGTCTGCCGGTGACCACCACCCCCGAAGAAATCACTGAAGCTCTTGGCGAACTGGGTTTTCAGGCGGAGTATGTGAGACAAATCAAGGCTAGGATGGCAAGACCTGGTTGCATATTTTTTGTCATCTTGTCCAATACTCCCAACCTGATCCCAAACATCTATAACATTTCCGAACTCCTTTACATGCCGGGCATAAAAATTGAAGCCTGAAGAGGCAAACAAGGGCCGGCACAATGCCATCGTTGCCAAGCCTTCCAACATTCCAGCCACGGATGTTATAGGCGCGTGGCATGTGTCAGGTGTGGCGAGAAGCACTTAGCTCGTGAATGCCCTCGCCCAAAAGAGGAACCTGCCACTTGTGCCAATTGCGGGGGAGCTCACTCTGCTAACCACTCCTCATGCCCTCAAATAAAACGTGAACGCAGGAACAAGAGGGCTGGCACCGTTGCATTAACACCCGCATCCAGACCCTCTAACTCCCCTGCCATCATCACCAATAACATGGTGGCTGCTGACGCCCAGGCCACCACACTGATGGCCCCTGCAAATCCTCCTACTGAAAGGACGGGGAGATAGAGACACAAAAACAAACGTGGCAAAGGTAGAGGTAGGAAGGCAGCAGCTGTGACCACTGCCAAAAACATCACCACCACCTCTACCACCTCCCCTGGCATTCCAGTCTCGGCTCCGAAACCAATAGCCCCAAAGTCAAAAGTGGTTGCAATTGACAGGGCTATTGATGCACTTCAAGAGGTCTTGCACGCCCTCAGAGAGGGCCGAGACCCAGTACAAACCGTATTAAGCGGTATGATGAGACTACTCCAGAATGAGTGAACTGAGAGTAGTCTTCTGGAATGCCTCCAACCTGAAGGGTACAATCTCTCCGTCTCCTCCTCAGGCAAAAAAAACATAGACATCGCTCTCATTAATGAGACTCACCTCAGGACTTCAGACAGTGCGAACCTCCCTGGTTACTGCATTTCCCGTCTGGATGCTCCTGTTGACAACGCGTTCAGGGGTCTCCTTGTGGCAGTACGAAATAACATAATTTTCTCCAACATTCCATCTACTAACTCCAGGACCTTCCAGTCCCTTGACGTGGAGGTACAGCTGGGATCCAGGTCGCTACGCACATTTGCCCTTTACAGGCCCTCTCGTACAAACCTGGACCTAGAGGAAGTGCGAGCACTGCTGGACAGCCCTTTTTTTTTTTTCTTTTTTTGTCGCTGGGAAAAAATGCAATTACGCATCCCCTTCCCGTCGAGGGACGGGAGAGGGGTATGTGGGACTCCTGGTAAAGGCGTTCCCGGTATACCCACTAAAAATACCCAGCGGCGCTCCGACCTCACCTGCGTGGAGAGGGCCTGGGAGTCCATAGCGTCCAGGCCCCCGCCGGTGACTGCACGCCCTACGGCAGGCCCCTCAGACCCCCCCCCCCCCTAGTGGGGAGGGGTCGTTACAATGGCCGGAGTGCACGGCCATTGTAGCCCGACGAGTGGGGTGATCCTGGAAATGCAGGCGGTGGCGCCCCCGCGCCTGTCGCCTGCGGATCACCCCCAGGGGCGGCGGGCGACGGACGTTGTGTCCGCCGTCTTCTGCCCCTTCTTCGTCTGTGGAGCGGCGCCGCGAGAGGGTCGTCCTCCCGCATGCGCTCCGCCGCCTCCTTCTGTGACATTACGTCCTCACAGAAGGAGGCTACCGCCGCCCATGCCTCCTCCCCGCTCAGCATGGCGGCGACCACGCTGGGGAGCGTGAGGTCGGCCCCGACGACTGCCACCAGGGCGTGGCGATGTTCGGGCCACGATGGGCACACCTCCAAGGTGTGCTCCGCCATGTCCACCGCCGCCCCGCAGTGGTGGCACGCTGGAGACTCCTCCCTCCCGATCCGGTGCAGGTACGATCCGAAGCAACCATGCCCGGACAGCACCTGCACAAGACGCAGGGAGGGGGAGCCGTGCCGCCGATCGAGCCAGTCGCCCAGGACGGGCCCGATGGCGTCCAGCAGCCGGCGACCGAACGCTGCGGAGGTGAGGTCCTCCGCCCACTGTCGAGTGATGGCGTCCCTCAGCTCCCGGCGGATTTCCTCCCGCTCTCCCGGATCTGGACGACGGTTCAGTGCCCTCTGCCCCGCCGTCTACTCGTACACTCTGGCGAGCACCCAAGCCTCCAGCTCCCAAGAGTGGGTGCCCACCAGAACGCACGCCGCCGCAAAACTCACTGTCGCCCTAGCCACCCGCTGTGCAATGGCCCTTTGTGGCCTGCGGATGGCAGCGGCGTTCTCCCGTCTGCACAGTGAGTCCGCCCATATGGGAGCCCCGTACAGGGCCATACATTTCAGTATGCCGGCGTATAGACGCCGGCATCGAGCGCCGGGACTTCCGACGTTCGGGAGGAGCCACGAGAGGCCCCCCGCTGTCTTCAGCAGGCGCGTCGACACCCCGGCGAAGTGAGCGCCGAAGCGCCACTTGCTGTCGAGCACCAGGCCCAGATATTTCATCTGGGCCTGCACCTCAACGCGGGCACCCTCAATGTAAATATGGGCGTCGGGCGGTTGGCGCTGCCGAGGCCCATGGAAAAATACGGCCTCGGTCTTGTGCAGCGCCACCTTCAGCCCTAGGCGGGAGATTCGGTCCACCACTAGCGAACCTCCCGCCGAGGCCAAGCTGGCCGCCTCCCCGAAATTCCTCCCCCTGGCAGTGAGAAGAGTGTCATCTGCATAGCAGATGACAGTCGTGCCACGGGGGAGATTGCCCCGCAAGAACCAGTCGAATCCGATGTTCCACAGGAGTGATCCTAGAACGGAACCCTGTGGAGCTCGCCCGACCTGTGGTTAGGCGGACTGTCCGATCTCTCAGATAGTCCGCCAACAGACCCCGCAGATACTGAGGCACTCCATGGAAACGGAGCGCCTCTAGCACGGTGGAGTGGGGAATGGAGTTGAAGGCGTTGACTATGTCGAACGACACAGCCAACACTCCATCCCCCGCGGCCATCGACTCCTTCACCCCGTCCCTGAGTCGAGACAGGCCATCCACCGTCGAATGCTCAGCTCGAAAACCGAACTGAGCGTCCGCTAGGTCCGGGCCAACTGCGCGCAGGTGAAAGTTAACGCGGGCGGCGAGGATCCTCTCGAACATTTTGCCGACCTCATCGAGTAAAACGATAGGTCGGTATGCCGAGGGGGAGTCCGCCGGCCGCCCACCCTTCCGAAGAAGGCACAATTGGCCCTCCTTCCATGGCTTCGGGAATCTTCGGCACGTCAGACACGCACTGAAGAGGTCCCGAAGCCTCCCTCCTATCTCGGAGGCGGCGATGGCCACAACTCTGGCGGGGACGCCGTCCGGACCTGGGGCCGTCTTCTTGGCCCGGAGGCAGAGAGCTGCAGGACGAGATGGCGTCCTCCGTCACCGGGGGGACCTCCTCGGCCGATGGAGCTGCCACCAGAGGGGCGCTCATCACTGGTGGGGTGAAGTTGTCCCTGCGCGGTAACAGGGACTGGACCACCCCATCCAGGAGCGCCGGCTCGAGGGTCTCAGCAACTGGGGGGCCGCACGGACGCAACTTGTTGCGTGCCGCCTTGTACGGCCTCCCAAACGGGTCAGCGTTGAGACCCTCCAGCATTTCCCCCCTCGCGCTACCCTGAGCCTCGGCCATTCGCGTCGTCAGGGTAGCCTTCGCCTCTATGTAAGCAGCATAGAGGCGGCCCTCGTTGTCGAGGTCGCGTCGACGCCGCCGCCGGCTCCTTGTGAAGGCCCTCCTGGTGGCCACACAGGCGGCCCGGAGATCCGCCAACTCCTCTGACCACCAGTACACGGCGCGGCTAGGAGGAGGACGGTGAGACCGAGGCATGCTTGAGTTGCACACCTCGGTCAAGGACTCCCTCAGACGGACTGCCGTGGCGTCCACGTCCCGGCTGTCGACAGGAGGCGACAGCCAGTCCTGCACGAAGGCCGCCTCCTTGGCGGCCTCCCGGTCCAGGCGGGTGAGCGCCCACCTCGGGAAGTGCGGTCGACCCGCGCGGCCCCCCCGGGAGCCCTGTGTGGAGACATCGAACCGCACGTATCGGTGGTCCGACAGCGTCTCCACCAGCTCCACCCGCCAGTCCACAACGCGGTCCGCCAAAGAAGGGGAGGCGAAGGCGAGGTCCACGATGGACCCCCCTCTCGCCGCACGCACGTGAGGACTGTGCCCCTGTTGAGGAGGGACAGACCGGACGACACGTGCCAGGCCTCCAGCGTTAAAATCGCTCACCACCAGCACCCTACGCTGCACCACTCTGCCAACCACCATGGCTAGGACTTCGAGAAAGCTCTCGAAGTCCGTGAGAGGGCGGTTTGGGGAGATGTACACCCCAATGAGGGCCACGTCACCCCACGCGGCGGCC
This sequence comes from Dione vanillae, assembly GCA_037178615.1. NCBI lineage: Eukaryota > Metazoa > Arthropoda > Insecta > Lepidoptera > Nymphalidae > Dione > Dione vanillae. The sequence goes on from JAZFAU010000577.1 coordinate 5,514, forward strand.
ACGTATCCCGGTCCCCTCTCTAAGAGCGAGTGGGGAGGGGAGTCTGTGGAAGACCGCGCTACCAGTGCTACCGAGCCGTTGTCGTAGCTCGTCTAAACGACGAGTTCGAAAGCAGACAAAGTAAGATTTCGAGATGCAGTGTCCTCTCCTGTCCCCCGACGGGAAGGGGATGCGTAATGGCATTTGTTTCCCAGCGACAAAAAAAAATGGGTCACTACGAGGAAGTCAACACTGCGAGGAACCCCCTGGACAGCCCTACCCAGCCCTACCCGGGTCCCTGGGGATTGGAACACAAAGCACACCGTTTAAACTCACTAACCTCTTACAAGTTGAATAGCCGGGAGAGGCGCATCCTCCATTCTCACGTCCGTCGCGGCGCCGGCGCGTTCGAGATCCCTTTCCCTGTCATTGTTCCTTATCTATATTAATTAACTTTTCTGTTCCTTATCTATATTAATGACCTACCTTACCTTGTAAAGGACAAACATGGGATAGTATTATTTGCAGATGATACATCTTTGATTTTTAAAATAAATAGAGGACATGATGAAATTGACAATGTGAACAATACTCTCTCAAATATTGTCAAATGGTTTAATGTCAATAATTTACTGTTAAATGAGAAGAAAACGAAGTGTATTAAATTCACACTCCCGAATGTTAAATGTGCCAAAACTATTGTAAAAATTGGCGATGGGGAACTAGATTTAGTAAATACTACAGTTTTTCTGGGCATTACTTTAGATTCAAAACTTCAGTGGGGCCCTCATGTGAACGATTTGTCGAACAGACTTAGCTCAGCCGCGTATGCGATCAAAAAGATCCGCTACTTAACCGACGTCAATACCGCTAGACTAGTTTATTTTAGTTACTTCCACAGCATTATGTCATATGGTATACTATTATTGGGTAATGCTGCTGATATTGATACTATATTTGTTCTTCAGAAACGGGCTGTTCGAGCAATCTATAACATGAGGCCCAGAGATTCCCTTAGGGATAAATTTAAAAAATTTAAAATCATGACTCTTCACAGTCAATATATATTCGAGAATTTAATATATATTCATAAAAATATTGATAAATTTAGATTAAATTGTGATGTTCACAATGTTAATACGAGGAATAAGTATAAACTTGTTATGCCCACCACTAGGCTCCATAAAATAGGCAACTCCTTCCCATGTAATTGTGTCCGTTTCTACAATAAACTGCCGAAAGAAGTATTTGATCTCTCGTTAAATAAATTTAAAATCTTTGTTAAACGGCAATTAATTACTAAATCCTATTATAGTGTAAAGGATTACATTGATGATAAAACGGCATGGAATTAATGAATTGCTCATAAGTTCGAGTGACGTTTGTGAAGTGATCACAATAGGTTTAGGGAAACCTGGCTGAGTTTGTTGTGGGCTCTTCTCACCAGGCCGCGCTTGGAACCCTCGTAACCTTAGTTTTAAGTCATGGAGTGTGTAGGTTTCAGAGGGGCTCAATTCGATATTTACTATCAAATTGGGCTCCTTTGACACTCCTCCGTTCGCTCTGACGTACACAAGTGATCATCTTATTGATTCTAAGTGGAAAATAAATAAATAAATAAATAAATAAATGAGGAACATACTAATATGTTCCAGCAATGACCTGGAAATGATCATGTCCCTATGCAGCAGCGTTCGCGGCGACAGCTCCGCTTCAATACGTGAGGGCGTGGAGGGCGACCTTTTGGAGGGCTGAGCCTACCTAGCAACGGGCCTAGAAGCCCGCTGCGGCGTCAAGAACGAGGTATCACCACGCGGGGAGTTGAAGTCATCACCAGCGGGGGGGGGGCAGAGGCCGCAGTTTGGGGGCCGGAAACGCCAGTGACCTGTGTTAAATCACGGGCCTCCGGTGTCCGTGAAACCGCCCCAAAAGCGGGGCCTAGCCCTTGAGCGACCATCCTCATCGGGCAGGAGGACAATAAGGGGATAGAGCCCTAGGAGGGAGTGGGGCGCGAGAGGGTGGGGTTACCCCCGACCCACTGGCCCCTACATTGCCATTGGGGATTGAACCCGACAACGCAAACGACACCGAAAACGATACGAAAACGACGACGAGAACAAAACACAATCGACCGAGACTCAACAAACAAGTTGCGACGTCACAAATGACCTCGCCGGCGCCGGCTCGGCGACAGAACGCCGGCGAAGTAACACAAATATTTATTTATTAAATATTTAATACTTCCAAGGTTAAAAGTGAAAGGCGGTTCGAGCGGTACGGAGCGCGAGACGTCCGTACGGTGCGAGGCTTGCGAATCACTGTGTCCAAAATATTCGACGCGACGCGTGGGGCGATATTTATTTGTCAAAGTCAAAGTCAAAACAATTTTATTCAAAATAAGAAGTACAAGCTTCATTTTTTGAACGTCAAATAATTAAGTTAATTTACCACCGGTTCTCTAAAGTTAATGCCTCAGACCTGAGAAGAACCGGCGTAAGAAACTCAGCGGGACTTAATATGCTTTATTTTTTTTTTTTAATTTTCTAGATATTTACAATTTCACAATTCCTATTATTGACAACGATACTCTTGAACTAGACTGGAGTGAGCATTTCATTCCCAAGGTGTGTTATCATTTACGAAATCATTAATATAGTAATAACCTTTATCACACATACGTCGTTTCACAACTTTTTTAAATTGTGATATAGAACAATCTTGGACGTTTTCTGGGATCCTATTGTAGAAGCATACAGACTGTCCCATAAAAGAATTGCGGATGCGATTTAGTCTAGTTACAGGCGCGGTAAGTTTATGCCTGTTTCTTGTATTAATATTGTGTACATCACCAATTTTAGTAAAATCGTTAATATTTTTTTTTACATACATTAAATTATCGAAGATATACTGTGATGCAACGGTCATTATATTTATTTCCTTAAATTTTTGTCTTAAGGAATCTTTTGGATTTAAGTTATAGATTGCGCGAATAGCCCGCTTCTGCAGAACAAAGATGGAATTAATAGAGGCTGCATTACCCCAAAGCAAAATGCCATATGACATAATGCTATGAAAGTAACTAAGTAAACAAGGCGAGCCGTATCCACATCAGTTAACAATCTAATTTTTTTGACAGCAAACGCTGCTGAGCTGAGCCTATTCGCCAATCCAGCAATATGAGGTCCCCACTGTAATTTAGAGTCAATGGTGATACCTAGAAATACCGTAGAATCGACGGGTTCCACAATTTCACCACTTAAAAGTACATCGGCTTTAACAGTTTTTTGTATTTGGCGTTCTAAATAATACACATTTAGTTTTTTTACTATTCAGTAGTAAGTTATTAACACTAAACCAATGTACTATTTTTGAGAGAGCATTGTTTACATCGTCATAGACGTTTAGTTGTCTTTTCATTTTAAAAATCAATGAAGTATCATCAGCAATCTATCTGATGGTCCCTTCCAACTAAATGAGGCAGATCATTTATATAGATTAGAAATAGGAAAGGACCAAGAATAGACCCTTGTGGGACCCCCATACTGATTAATGAGCCAGGAGATTTCTTGCCATTCACCTCAACCCTCTGAACTCTGTCAGCTAAATAAGAGGTCAGAAGATCGAGTGCACGTCCCCTTATGCCGTAATGGGGTAGTTTCATGACCAATACCAAGAGCGTCCTGTGACTCCTCCTAAGCCTCGTAGAATTTATATAGTTCTTTTGTAGTTCATTACAATACTTTCCTATTCTAGTACTCTTTTGCGGTATTTCATTACCAGTCTAACTTAAATCATAACTATCCCGCGCTAATTCATTACTATCTTTACGCTTTTCATCGCCATCCAGTTGTTAAATTTTGATTGTCATTTCCTCCGCAATTAGAGTAAAAACAAAAGTGCCTTTCTATTGACGTCTGGGGTAACCGGGATATCGTTGGTGTAATTGGAAAATAAAAAAGGTGACAGAATACTGACCTGTGGTACCCCAGCGGTGATCGGGTTGCTGCTGGAGATGGCATTCTCCACCCTCACGCGGAAAGATCTGTTCTGTAGAAAAAACGCTACAACTAGGAGGATGTGATGAGGAACGTCACTTAGCACGGATCCTCCTTTTCCGTGCTATTAGTAGAAGTACCCTTTTAGGTATGGGTGGCAGGCGTCTGGTGTTTGGAGGAGCAGTAGTGGCCTCTTCCATGGCATCCCTGATGGAAGAGACTAGGCTCGATTCCAGGCGGTCAATGCTTGGTGGGTCGTTCAGACCCACCAAGTTGCCCCAAACGGTGTTCTTTGTGTTCCAATCCCCAACCCGGGTGGTTGGGGTAGGGCTGTCCAGCAGTGCTCGCACTTCCTCTAGGTCCAGGTTTGTACGAGAGGGCCTGTAAAGGGCAAATGTGCGTAGCGACCTGGATCCCAGCTGTACCTCCACGCCAAGGGACTGGAAGGTCCTGGAGATAGTAGATGGAATGTTGGAGAAAATTATGTTATTTCGGACTGCCACAAGGAGACCCCTGAACGCGTTGTCAGCAGGAGCATCCAGACGGGAAATGCGGTAACCAGGGAGATTCGCACTGTCTGAAGTCCTGAGGTGAGTCTCATTAATGAGAGCGATGTCTATGTTTTTTTTGCCTGAGGAGGAGACGGAGAGATTGTACCCTTCAGGTTGGAGGCATTCCAGAAGACTACTCTCAGTTCACTCATTCTGGAGTAGTCTCATCATACCGCTTAATACGGTTTGTACTGGGTCTCGGCCCTCTCTGAGGGCGTGCAAGACCTCTTGAAGTGCATCAATAGCCCTGTCAATTGCAACCACTTTTGACTTTGGGGCTATTGGTTTCGGAGCCGAGACTGGAATGCCAGGGGAGGTGGTAGAGGTGGTGGTGATGTTTTTGGCAGTGGTCACAGCTGCTGCCTTCCTACCTCTACCTTTGCCACGTTTGTTTTTGTGTCTCTATCTCCCCGTCCTTTCAGTAGGAGGATTTGCAGGGGCCATCAGTGTGGTGGCCTGGGCGTCAGCAGCCACCATGTTATTGGTGATGATGGCAGGGGAGTTTAGAGGGTCTGGATGCGGGTGTTAATGCAACGGTGCCAGCCCTCTTGTTCCTGCGTTCACGTTTTATTTGAGGGCATGAGGAGTGGTTAGCAGAGTGAGCTCCCCCGCAATTGGCACAAGTGGCAGGTTCCTCTTTTGGGCGAGGGCATTCACGAGCTAAGTGCTTCTCGCCACACCTGACACATGCCACGCGCCTATAACATCCGTGGCTGGAATGTTGGAAGGCTTGGCAACGATGGCATTGTGCCGGCCCTTGTTTGCCTCTTCAGGCTTCAATTTTTATGCCCGGCATGTAAAGGAGTTCGGAAATGTTATAGATGTTTGGGATCAGGTTGGGAGTATTGGACAAGATGACAAAAAATATGCAACCAGGTCTTGCCATCCTAGCCTTGATTTGTCTCACATACTCCGCCTGAAAACCCAGTTCGCCAAGAGCTTCAGTGATTTCTTCGGGGGTGGTGGTCACCGGCAGACCCCTGATGGCGAACTTATTGCCTGTCATTTAGAAAAATAGAAATGTGTTCAAGGAGAGGGAGAGATAAAGCACCCTGCTCCTTGAGACGGGAAATTAAAATCATGTCAGATTCTAATTGGGTGCGTGGTGAAAAATGATTGTCAGAAGTCATACTAACGTTATCTCCTGTGGAGCGACTTCGGGATCTATCCCTTCGCAAGCCTTTACGGCCACTCATAATTAGATGTTCGAATTAGGAAATTCGGAAATAACCAATTCACTTCTATGAGAACGTCATTCGCGCACAATCGTTGTACACGCAACCCTATTAATATCGCTACTAATAGAGTTGCGTCATACACGTCACTGGCCTTAGGTTGGTTCGTATTTCTTCGTTTTTATCCGAAATTGCGAATTTTGCCGATCCAATGTAGAATGCTGCCGTAGTCGTGGCGAAGTCTTACTGATTTTGCTTCGCTGCCGGACTCGACGACAACCAGTAATGATGAATTCGTTTTCGTCTCCGATAATCGATGCGACGCCGTTAACTTTTGATAACCTGGCACGTCGATACCTGGTATCTTGATATTGTAGAATTTCGTATCATCGTATCGTCGACATCCTACTAATATTCTAAATGCGAAAGTTTGTATGTATGTATGGATGTTTGTTACTCTTTCACGCAAATACTACTGAACGATTACAATGAAATTTGGTATGAAGGTAGCTGAAAACTCAGAATAACATATAGGCTACTTTTTATCCCAAAATTACCGCGGAATTGATTCTTAATTGAAAATTGATACATTTATCTCTTCTTTAAACTGAATGCGTCATCACGCATCATCGTATCATCCACGCATCCTGGCGGTGATATGATTTTGTTTTCTAATTATCAAATTAGAATTGTTCTTTGCCTATTAATTAATATTAAGCTATAATTTTAATTAAATAGATAAGTCTTTCATTTTTAAAGTATAAACGTTATAATAATTAGCGTAGTGTATTTTTTGAAAGAGTAAAATAAGTGCGTAGTACCTAAGAATTATGCCACGAAACGTAAGTCTAATCTTTCCCAAAGCTCTAATAAAGCTAGAACTATGAAACTAGCTAAACTTAACAAGACGTTTCCACAAGCCGAACTGCGAAGACTTGAACAGGCAGAGCGTGAGGCAGCTCACAGAGTTGCTGAGACACCAGAGTAATCGCAACATAGGTGTCGACCGCATGCTGAATATTTGGCTTCTAAACGGGCTGCTGAGACATCTATACATTGTGAGGAGCAACAGAATGCTGAGTATCTAAAATCTTATACTTTCTCATACAACATCTTTGCAATACTTAGTTACCATATCTCTTTTGTTATGTATGTCTCTTATATTGTTATGTTATCATAGGGTTTTCTACGCGAACAAAGTCGCGGGCGGCCTCTAGTAGATGATATTGTTTGTGATTTGCGTGTTTTGAAACGTCAAGTGAAAACTGTAACGCCTTATTAATAAAAAGTTATAGCACGTTTAAAGGCTCGCTATAGTACAGTTGTCAAAAAACTTTATTCATAACAGCATTTTAGTGCTCATCAGTTCTATAACCTATCATAAAAATTCACAGGTATATATACAAAAATGACAAGTATAAATAACCAATAAACAATATTTACATAAATTCGTCTCCAATGAAAAGTCTTACATTATAACCAATGAAATTGGATTATAATTGTTAAAGTTAAGTTATAATTTAATTATTAGTTTACCAATGAAAAGGGCTACATTAAAATAAAAATCTTTTGGGAAATTATTAACAAATCAGAACATTGGTTTTTCTACCAATGGCGAGTGAGTGTAAAACAATAACTATTTCTATGAAATTGTACAAGAGGTGAGGGGCGCACCTTCGCCGCGGGGGGTGCCATATAAATATACGCCTGTTGCGTTCATATAAAAATCAACGTTCGTGCTTCTTCGTTTTTACACCAAAGGCCGATATCTTGAAAGCCTCGCGGATAGATACAACCTCTCCGTACTAGGCCCATCAACACCATCCAGGTATCCAACCGGACAAATAGGCAGCCCAGAAGTTCTGGACATAGCCATTCTTAAGGACGTGTCCCTCAGGATACGCTCTATAGAATCGCTATCGGAACTCGACTCTGACCACAGACCAGTAGTATTAGAACTAGGTTCGGACAGCCGTGCGATCGATGGCCCTCTATGGGGCACCCGTTTGGTCACATCGACTGACGGGCACCCGCCGCTGTAAGACTAAGATCCTGAGTCTGCAGCGGAGAGTGGCCATCCGCATGGTGCGGGGATATCGCACGATATCCTTCGAGGCGGCGACCCTTCTGGCGTTCTTTCCGCCGCTGGACATCTTGGCGGAGAGGGACGCGAGGGTCTACGACCAGACTCGCGCCCTTCGTCAAAGCAGCGGAAGCGCGTCCTACCCTGCCAGCGTTCTCGAAGCACTCAGGCGGAGGAGCAACGAAGGGCACCACACGACCGTGGTACGCCCGTCTCTGCGGAGATCGGTACGCGCACAAACGCGTCGTGAGTGCGATCCTGCCGGCCTTCGAGGCCTGGATGCGAAGGAAGCGACGAGTCACCTTCCGACTTACACAGGTACTGACCGGTCACGGTTGCTTTGGAGAGTACTGGTAGGATCGGACGCGAGGCGACGGCGGTTTGCCACCACTGCGGGGCGGACCAAGACACTGCCCAACACACGCTGGAGGCGGTTGTCCTGCGTGGGCCGCGGAGAGGCAAGTCTTGGTCCAGCAAATCGGGCGAAATCTCTCCCTGCGAGCAGGTAGTGTCGGCGATGCTACGCAGAGATTCGGGCTTGGGAGGCCGTAGGTCAACTTCTGTGAGTCTGTTCATGGTCCAGAAGGAGACTGCGGAGCGGGCTCGGGAGAGGGCCGATCCCGCCCGGCGGAGGCGACTGCGGGTCGCCTTTACGGCCTTCAAGCCCCAGTGCCTGGGGCGGAATAAATAGGGCACTCCCTCCGGCCGTGGTGGTGTGAGATGGGGGGGTCTCATGCATCCGTTTTCATACGGCCGAGAGGAAGACCGCGTCGCGTATGGCCCCGACTGCGGGTTAGTACGCACCAGCGGAGGGGTGCGGGGAGGGCGAGACCATCTCGCCCTCCTGAGATGGGCTCGCAAGCCACGAGCGGAGCAACGCACGGGGAGAGGCCGCGGACGTGCTGGCGAAAGCGATCCCGTAGCCTCTCCGTTTTTTTCCTGTGCTGTGGCGGCCATCGCAGGGGTTTTAGTGAGTACAATCTCACATAACCCGCCTCGCCCCCCAGGAGTCGGGTATCTATGAAGATTTCCCCCGGCGTCAATAAAAAAAAAATAAAAAAAAAAAAAAAAAAAAAAAAGAAACCCTCACAAACTAAATTGTCAACAACCCTTTTTCCTTTGGCAGGGTTTTTTGCTACATTTCATGCCCAGGAGTATATTTTTTTCACACCTGGTTTTAACTAAAATGATTTCAGTTCCATTTGTAAGCATCTTTTTCAAGGAATGTGTGTAAAAAAAAATGCACACTGTTTATAGAATTTATATGCCTTTGAAGTTTGTTTCAATATCGTTAAACCACTATTCTCTCATTCATGGTAAAAGTCTTTTGTCTTGGTTTTGAAACACCCTTTCGTTGTAATTTTGTAAATATTGATCCTTTTCGGGTAAATTTTCCATATTTTAAGGGACGCTTTATTAAATTATCATTTCTAGGCAGCTGCTATTTCCCTTTTTTAAGTTTTAACCTTATTTGTAATATTTGTCAATTTTTCCTTTGTTTTCCTTGTTAAGTTATTATCACCAAATTTATATTTAAGACCTGAAAAATCAACAGTTTTAGTTGAATAGGTTGATCAAGTACTGGTTCTGAGCCTTACATTTTAAAGTGAATATTATATAGAAAATAAAAAAATAAATACTGGTACTAGACCATTATTGTTTTGGTAGATCATCGGCTCTCAGGTTTGATTCCTCATTTTAATCATTTTTAGGAGCCTTACATGTGATTGTTGCACAATATATAAATCTTTATTTACACAAAAAGCTGTAGGTTCTACTAGTGCAGCTTTCACAGCATCTGCATGCCACAGTGTTGATTGGATTATAACATTGCATACCTTACACTTAACAGATTACTGAAATGTAATGTCCTTGATAAAGACGAACTTAAACTTGGACATATTGAATAAGCATATATAACTATACATTATTTAGATGAATTTACTTCTCTCCAATATATATCATCCTCACTGCTTAAATTAAGATGAGTAAATATTACTAATCGTCAAAGCAGGTATCAGAATCAGTGTCTAGTAAAAGGCAATGTTGTAAAATATTTAAATATTTAATAAAAACCGCCAGAAAACTGCAGTATATCCAGAACACAAAAGTGAGATCTCAACTCAATTTTCAAAGTTTTGCAACTACTTTTTGGTTGTAAACAATGTTGCCATTAAAATAAAGCCATTAAAATTTTTTTAATGGTTTATTTTGTAATGGCAACATTATTTTATTAACATCGTTAGTCAAAATAAATTTATAAGTAAAGAAAATATAAAATAATGATTAATAATTAATTTTACCAAAAGAGATGGAGAGATGTAACACGTTTGTGTTCCAATTGGGTAAAGAAGGCGGGAGAGAGAGACAGAGGTGTGGAAAACTTCTACCACCAAAGAAAATATCAGTTAATCACAACTGTAGTAAAAAAAGGCTTCTTTAATTTGTTTTGTTCTGTTCTGTTCTGTTGTTGTGTTTTTATTTGTTAATTATACCTACAAATATTGTGCAAGAGTCGATACTAGTTGGTTTTTTAATCAATTTTTGTCGGAAATTTTCACTTCCCTGGCCGTGAGTAGTAAAATATATTTTATTGCTTAAATTCTTACACATGTACAGTAAAATCTTGACTTTAGTTTTATCAATCCTTTATTGATTAAGTTTTATAAAAGAAGAATCAATTGGAACTTTATTATTCAACAATTTTGTAAAAATAAGTTTTAATTTATTTCTGTTATCAAAGAAAATTAAATATTAAAAAGATTTATATTATATTTATTAAATGTATAATGGTAAGGGCAACCCTTAAAGGTGATCCACGGTATCGTAACTGAATGTCAACATTTTCAAACAATCACGAAGATTATTATATAAATCTATTAAAATAATCACACATTTATTTTGCCTTTCACAATTCTTATATTTCATACTTTAATATATTATTTTAATTTGGTTTTATAAATATACATTTTTTATCTGTGGCTAACTTATAATCATAATTAATCTGTACCGACAAAGATATTATTTCATGTTTGATGTTTTCGATTTTAAAGTTTTGCCGGGAATATATGTGTATATAGTGTATTTTTTTTATTTATTTTAACATTATTGAAACTTCTAACTCTATTATTTATTATGTAATATTAAAATATAGTCTTTGCTGCTGTATTTAGAGATTAACAGTGAATCTAGTGGTTTTTATTAAATATCAGTTTGAAATGAACTTTTGCTTATAAGTTTTTACATAAATGGTGGTATATAAATAACATTGTTTTAAATAATTTAATATCTTTTATTATTTTAATAACATAGTTCAGTAAATATATATATATTGTTTTTGAAATTTAAATTGTCGCATTAACTTGTCACAATGTGCGAAATATTAGCTTGAAGCAAATTTTTTTTTGTAATAAACCAGATATAACCGATCTATATATAACTACAATATTCTTTAACATTAGCTCTTCGTTGTAATTACCGAAGAAACCACCACGAGTAATGTCGTCGTACCATTCTATAAGTCGATTAACTTCAACCAGTTCCTTAGTAAGTGGCTTACTTTCATTTAATTTTACAATACAGATTTATTACATTTCTTTTATTTTTATTATCTTTATAACGGGGGCCTTCTTTTGTTTATGATATATTTGTTTCATACATAAACAATTTTAAATATATATTCTTTTAATTGTTTTTATGTTTTAGTGTATCATATATACATAAATCTAGAGTGTATAGTAGTAGTGTAATGTATGCAACTGATCAGTAATATAATATATTTCTTATCAGCCATACCTTAGTTCTAGCTTCACGCTTTATCCCGCACAAGAGGTAGGCAGCGGGAACTGAGGGACCGTGGGGAAACCTAGTGTTAACACTCCTTGCTTAGCCCCTGCTTTCTCCGTCCCCGCTTTCGCCGTTTTGAGGCATTGCGGTTGAGTGGCGGACTCAACGCCGCCTTTGCCTAGTTTTGCAGAGCGGAAGAAAATGGAAAATATAAAAAACCATCTCTCCTACTTGTGATTCGTAACCCATAAACCGTCGCGTTTACATCGCGCGTACGCCTCTGCGCCAACGACCGGTCCTCAGTAATATTAAAAGGTAAAATTTTTCTAAGTCAATATTCAATATAAAAAATGTAAAATTATTAATGTTCATTATGAATAATATTATTCATATATTATGTATTAATATTTATATAATCACATATTTAATGATAATAATCTAGTATAATTAAAAAATCGGTCTATAGAAAACAGAAAAAAAAAATCTAGACATTCCTGAATGAAATTCCAAGTGAAATTCCAGTGCCGTTTTTCAAACGTATTTAAACTTTGTGATATAAACTTTAACTACAATTGTTTGCTTGGCACTGTACATGAGAAACATATGCTTTCTTTCATGATAAATATTTGACATCTATATTATATTGGAATTACCCTTCAATACCAGACCCCATTCCCTCGAGCGCCATAGCTTTCTATTCTTTTTGACAATTTAATACCAGTCCTAAATAGTCATCGATCAGCCTCTTAAATACTCGGTTTTAGTATTTGATTACCCTCCTGGTTTGTCGTTGACGTGTCTCATAAATAACCGAGAGCACCTAAGAGCCCGGTGTGTTGAATAGTATTTAAATTGGACACGGCTGATGCGTGTTTCCGTTACGGCAATTCCGGCCAGATTGTCCGAGTGCTGTTCTTAAGAACGCGGAGCCATCATCCTGCTTCTCCGGTGCGCATTTGCTGATCGCCTGTGCACGGTATTATTAGCCGTGTGCTGCGTCAAGTCGTCGTTTGGTAGTGTGCGAGTCAATAGACAGGGAGTACGCGCACGGTCGTGGCGCGTGTTCCGCACTACATTATTGTCCAGGGGTGTCGGGGGCGGTTCAAATCAAACTGAGGCACACAACCATTTGACGACAACCCGCGCGGGGGTCATCGCAGGGGGCGGCACAAATAGGAATAAACATAGCCCCCGCCCTAAACATCTAATGTTTACGAGAAAATGGGAGTAGCTAACTAATAGGTAGACGAACTAATTTGGTTAAGGCTCTCTTTAGGATACCTGTCGATGTCTTAACATCGACCACACGCACAACGTTATCTTTACCAGGATAAATTTGGGAAATGCGACCACGTCGCCACTGTAAAGGGGGTAAATTATCATCTTTGATGAGGACTAGCTCGCCTACTGTTGGAGGATTCACTGGATCAGTCCACTTCTGCCTAGTCTGCAGAGTGTATAGGTACTCTAACTGCCACCGCGACCAAAAATGTTGAGTTATCTGTTGCACTACTTGAAAACGGGTTAAACGATTAATTTTACATTGTTATAGGGATACTCCGGCAAAGCACTAAGAGGTTGGCCAATCAAAAAATGACCAGGCGTCAAAACTTCTAGATCGTTCGGGTCATTAGATAAGGGATATAACGGCCGGGAATTTAATACCGCTTCAATTTTAGCAAAAATTGTAGTTAATTCCTGGAATGTTAAAGGAGTTTCATAAACGACCACCGACTCTGATGATTCCTTCTTTGTCAAGAAAGAGTGAGCGTTGTCTTAGGGAAGACCGCAAGGAAACGCGGAGGAGGGAAGAAGGCGGAGGGAGGTTGTACATTTAAAAATATCTCACACACGTTATCTAAGGGGTTAGCAATCATAGGTTGAGGGGTCTCTTCGACCTTCCAGAATCTCTCGATGAGACGGGATAAGGATATTCCAGTCATAGGGGGCTCCAATTCACCATAATCGGCAGCGACTGGACCACAAACAATATAACCAAAAATTGTAGATAAAGCAGTAAGGCCGTTAAAGTTAAATATTTTATCTTGTAATAAAAGCGCGCCGAATACGTCAGCACCCAATAGTATATCTATCGGGCCAGGCTTATTATAGGTAGGGTCAGCAAGGGAAAAATCACTATTAGGAAAAAACTCAGACTCAGGGAACTCAAACTCAGGATGCGTACCGGCAATCACATCTATAACCATAGCAGAGGTTGACACCTCAGGGAAGGAATTATACAAAGGTTTAAAACACAGGGAAATAGAACCACGGGAAACCACTAAAGGAATATTACCTATGCCACGTACAGGGGCACAGGAGGGGGAGATGGTCAAATTGAGGTAATTAACAACAAGATCGGTTGTAATGAGGCAACCCTGGGCACCGGTATCACATAAGGCACGCGCTTCAATAAAATAACCACTAGCAGTTTTAACGAGTAATTTAACAGTAGGCAATAATATAAGGGAATTGGGTGAGATATTAAGGCAAGGGGAAGGGGGAGTAATACAAGTATCTAGCTATGTGGGTCTATCTTCTCTATTATAGGAATTATCACGATATCTTATAATATTTTCAACCTGTCTATTATTTTCAACCTGTCTAGGTTGGGGCGGAGCATTTTCTCTGGGGGGAGAAGCTCTCTGGGAATGTCGTTGGGGGGAGCGCTGGAGTTGCGAAGAGGAATATTTCTTATGCTGGCCCCCGCCCATATGGGGACCGCAGGTAGAAGCAGGACAGGTACGCGGATAATTGCGTTTATTAAATTTGGAATTATAATTATAATTGCGATTGGATGAGGTGGGATACATTGGGTTACGGGAATCATTAAAACATAGCATAGTGTGATGGGATGAGCGACCGCAGGTTGAACAATTGTATTCCCACTTGCCCATAAGTATTGGATGTTTGTCCAAACACCTATAACATAACCGGGAATGTTTTACAAATCCCGATCTTTCTCTAGGATTCATAGCTCTAAATCGGGACATTCACGGAGGTAATGGGAAGAGGAAGCACACAGGTAACATTTTTTACTATTATTTATAACATTTTTTATTTTTAATATAGGGGAGGGAGGAGCCGCAAAGTAAGTATTTTTATTTACAGTACTTTTAAATTTCGTCAGGTTAGAATCTACAAGGGAGGTGTTGCCAACGTTGTCATGGTGACGACATTCGTCTTCCAAAAAGGTAATAAGATTTTTAAAGGTAGGTAATTCATTAGCGTCACCGCCATAACAACGCTCAAAACGGGATTTCAAATCAGAGGGAAGCTTAGTCAAACATATATGTACTAACATATAAGACCATGAGGAGACGGGTAACTCTAAACGTTCTAAACAGCGATAGGCAGTTAACAAGGGGTTCAAAAAGGCCGCGCGCAAACCTGTAAATTTATTCGAAATCTCCGGCAGGGTAAGTATCTGGGTTATGTAGGTATCAGCAAGAACCCGTGTATTGTGATACCGCTGTTTCAACAACTCACGAGCAACTTCATAGTTGCCTTCTTCAATTTTTAAATGTAGCAACAACCGCTTAGGTTCATCTGCTAAGGATCCAACTAAGTACTGCAATTTCATTGTGGGGGTCAAATGGTGTTGGGAATCTACTACACTGTCAAACTGGTAAATAAAACTTATCCAGGAGTCAGGACGTCCATCAACTTAGGGATAGGTAAATCAGGTAATCTATTATAAGGAGTTCGCTCAGTAATATTTTTATTATTCACTCCCACGGGTGTACTGGCCATGACGGGATCAACTACGGGAGCAGGTGGGCACAACTCTAATTGACGCACCCGGAGGTCGTCTATCTTCTTATATACTAAATGCACTTCTTTTTTTATATAATTAAGTTCTTGGGAATCGATAGCCGGGTCTAACCCACCCAGGAGCACTGAGGACGCGTTTACAAATGAATTACAATGAGAATCTAAATCCTCGAACCTGATTAATAACCTCGGTATTTCAGATGTACCAAGAAGTTCCGAGGTATCGGTAATCCAATCGGAAACAAAGCGTACCACACCTATATTTTTTCTATATTCTGCGCTTTCCGTATATAAGGAACATTTTACTGTTTCATCATGAGTAGCCATTTTAAATTATCAAGTAAACCAATAACTGAACTAAAATATTAAAAATTAATAAACGCGTAATAAACAATGAACCCACTACCAACGGGCGAGATCAGAAATCAAGTAAACAAATAACTCAACTAAAATATTAAAAAAATAATAAACTCGTAATAAACAATGAATCCACAACATCTGGCGAGATAAGAAACCAGTTACGGTCAAGTTCAGGGACGCGTCTCATCTACATATATCGCAATACAACAAAATAATATGATATACAATATGACTACAATTAAGGCTTAAGCTTCATTTCAATAAAAATAAAAAAAAGGGTAACAATAAAATTGTAGGGATAATATTTTAAAGTAAGTTAGTTTTTTAAGGAAATTATATTAAAATATTTTAACTAACTTCAATTATAATTTAAAACGGGATAGGTAATAACGTATAGGCGTAATATTATAAAATATATGTAACCATATTATGTGTACTTATTATATTTTATATTTAATATATAAAATTATATTCAATATTTATTTATATATTTTACACATTATACATTCACCCTACACAATTATATATTCAATATTATATGTATAAAATTTCATATAACATTATTTTTTAAACAACTCGATGCGAACACGTTTTAAAAGGTTAGGAAATCAAATTATATTGTAATTATGCGTTAGGTACCAAATTAAGAGCCAAAATACCAAAACGGGAGAATAACACTGTAATCAAAGGGACTCAGGGGCATGAACTACGCTATAATCAGGGGGACTCAGAGGAATTAAACCACGATATAATTAAGGGGGCCCAGAGGGATGAAAACTACGCTGTAATTAAGGGGGGCCCAGAGGGATGGAAAACTACGCTATGATCAAGGGGGGTCAGAGGGATGAAAACCACGCTATAATTAAGGGGGCCCAGAGGGATAAAAACTACGCTATAATTAAGGGGGCCCAGAGGGATGAAAACCACGCTATAATTAAGGGGGCCCAGAGGGATGAAAACTACGCTCTGCTACCAGAAAATGTATATAGTATATAATGAATATAATGAACCGCGTTCTGCTACCAAAAAATATATATTGAATAGTGGGTAGGGGTCAGCAATTGTGGAAGCGTGCTGAAGTGGAGGTTATTTATTAATTATTTACTTTATAGTCGGTTTTAGGATAATAGAAATTGTACAGTACCTTATCTTCATAATTCACAACACAAACACTGATTGTTCCCGGCCGCCGTGGTATATTTCACATTAGTCTTCTTCGCTAGGGGTTACTTTCACTATTATCTTTTGTAGGTTTGTCTTTGTCAGGTTCAATATCAAGAGGGAATACACCAAAGGGAAATCAAATAAGGCTGAGGGAAAATCACACTGCTAATTAATATTAGATTCAGGAAGGACGTGCGCTCGCGCCGCCGTCTCACGTGCTACTTTTACTACCTGTCGACAACTACCACTAACTACTACTGACCGCTCGCTCGCGCCGGGAGTTGGCACAAGACTTTGACGACAACCCGCGCGGGGGTCATCGCAGGGGGCGGCACAAATAGGAATAAACAATACATATATACATATATACATATATACATATATACATATATATATATATATATATATATATATATATATATATATATATATATATATATATATATATATATATATATATATATATATATATATATATATATATATATATATATATATATATATATATATATATATATATATATATATATATATATATATATATATATATATATATATATATATAAATAGTGTATTAAAACTAATTATGTATAAGAAAAAAAAATAAAAGAACTTACAATTGGACCTTGAAGTGATAATGGCATACACATTGACAAACAAATAAAAAGTGCTAGAAAAAAATTAATGATAATTTTTTTAACAGAAATATTTTATTTTAAATGTTTAATGTAATCAGGATTTGAACCCACTTCCCTAAGATACTGACCACATACACATAGGCATATGCCCTATATAATAATTACTTACTTATAATTTATTATACTTAAAAAAACTAGTATAAATATATAATTTGTTTTAATATTACTTATTATGTAATTTCAGATAACAACATACTATAATAGTGTCCGGTGTTAAGTACTGCCAGCTGACTTGCGGAGTGCACATAGTTCACCAATCCAACTGACTGTTGAAGGTATAGTATGTTTAAGCAATTTATATATGTATTATTTGTATGTTGTATTGATATATGTTACTGAATAATATATGTATATATATAAATAATGAAGATGAAGAGTGGATGAAGGGGATATGATACAATTTGAAAATGAGGAGATAATGGACATTTTATTGTTAAATATGTACACAACTGTTTGCGTCAGATTGTAGTTAATATAATGAACTACTAATATGAAGTGGAAAAATAAGATAAAGATATATGAATTAGTATTTATTAAATAAAAATCTGTTTTTACGAAAAATGTTACATAACCCCTTCATCCACTCATGTTTTCGTTTTTTTTTTTTTTTATTTTAATGTGTATTTATATATGTATTTATTTATTTATTTAAGGACAGCTTACATAATAGACACTTATTCTTTATATTTAGGCAATTTATATGTATATGTATAAATGTTTTTTTTTAATATGTATTTATTTATTTATTTAAGGACAGTTTACAAAACACACTTTTTTCCTAATATTATATAACAAATATTTCTTACAACTATGTGCTTGGTACTGCTTTAATTGCACACCATGGCCGCCACCACGTGGTTAGGGACGGTGTAATTTTATATACAAGTCGTATCTGTGCAAGCATGGACGTGCCGGAACTTGTGTGTTATATCCATTTTCAACCAAATTTCTAAATAAACAATGATTTTCGTTAATATGTACTACTTGTTTTTAATAAACATATAATATTATGTTACGATTTTATTCATATTTATGTAGTTTCAATTATCCGGATTTTCAATTATCCGAATGCCTTACAACAACAATTAGTCCGGTTAATCGAGTTTCTACTGTACTATTATTTTTATTTTAAATTCATATATTACTAGTTTTTTTTAGCTTCGCCAAGTTTCCAGAACGTTGCAAAAAGGAAATAAAAAAAAAATCATTCGTACCCTCATGGGAATCGAATCCATATACTGTCGCGTTGGCTGACTGTACGCCTCTGAGCCACAACTGTCCTTATTCTCTTTAAAACTATTTTTAAATTTAAAGAAAACATAATAATATAACGCACCTGGATTTGAATCTACGACCTTTTCGGAACCATGCGTCTTACATCACGCCGCGTCGATATTCTTATATGCTTTATCGAAGTCAAAGTCAAAACAATTTTATTCAAACTAAGAATTATTAATTAAATTAATTAATTTAATTTACCACCGGTTCGCTAAAGTTAATGCCTCAGACCTGAGAAGAACCGGCGCAAGAAACTCAGCGGGACTTGATCTGCTTTATTTATTTATTTTTTTTTTATTATTTTTTTTTATTTTCCAGATGTTTACAATTTCACAATTCCTATTATTGACAACGATACTCTTGAACTAGACTGGAGCGAGCGTTTCATTCCCAAGGTGTGTTATCATTTATGAAATCATTAATATAACTTATATCGTTGTTATCGATTATCGCGACGGTTACTGGGTTCGATTCCCAGTTGGGGAAGATGGATTTTTTTATTTCCATTTTCTTCGCTCTGGCAACTAAGGCAAAGCGCGACGTTGAGTTCCGCCACTCAACACGCAATGCCTCGGAAAAGGCGGAAAGCGGGGACGGAGAAAGTAGGGACTAAGCAACGGAGTGTCTTAACACTAGGTTCCCACGGTCCCTGCAGTTCCCTCCGCCTACCCTGCCTTGTGCGGGATAATGCGTGAAGCTAAAAAAAAAACTTATATCGTAGTATCGTATATACAACTTATTTCGTTGTTAGCATCTCTGTAGGGAGATATTTACAAATTTCCGCTAGCCAAAGACCATTATAAAGAACAATCGTTTGGCGAGAGAGAATGCTATTTTTATTAAATATTAAATATAAAAAACGTTTTCTTTAAGTTTTTTTTGATATATGTGTGGATTTAAATATTAAATTTTTAAAAATCATAAAAATATATATATTTTTTTTATTTTAAATAATTTTCTCTTAACAAATTAATGCCATAGGTGTTATAACAATTAAGTCTAATAATGTTTATTTATTTATTTTTTTTAAATAAAAAAAAGTTTTTCTGCAAAACTATTAAACTGTGATGTAATCTGATATACTAAAGACTTTTTGTATTGATCACCGATCATAGGGTTGCGGGTTCTAATCCTTTAAAAATTTATTTTTTTTTTGTATCACACTGAAGTGATGGCCATTTAAAAAAATCATATAAATATTTAAAATTAGTTTTTATTTTCTATGAACGATATATTTTGTAATATTTTTTTTTATTTTAATGTGTCAGGTGAATGCAGTCCTGTCGTCGTAGGGTCTACAGTTATTTATTTTGGCTTTTCAGGTAATTTATGTTATTATAATAATATTAAATAAAATGTAGAATATATATGTATAATAAAATAAAAAAAATATGAAATATTTTTAATTAAATTAATTTCTTTAGTTAAGTTTGTTGATTAAGTAACTTAAGTTATAATAAAAAAATAAAGAGATATAATTTATTTATAATTTTTTATGTTATGTTATACATAATTATAGGTACAGTAGAAACTCGATTAACCGGACTAATTGTTGTTGTAAGGCATTCGGATAATTGAAAATCCGGATAATTGAAACTACATATTACATGTTTATTAAAAACAAGTAGTACATATTAAATCATTGTTTATTTAGAAATTTGGTTGAAAATGGCGACAACACACAAGTTAGGATATGTCCGTGCTTGCACAGACACGACTTGTAGGTACATTTAATTCAATTGGCCTGTAGTCCGGATAATCGCGAATCTTTATAACTAAGGGTCGGATAATCGAGTTTCTATTGTATTTATTGTTAATTAACTTAGTTAATAATAAATTTAATTAATAGTATGTGTATTAAAAATAATTATATTATTATATTTTAAATATTTTTTTATTTAGCTATTGTATATTTTGAATATTAAATTAATTTAATATATTTATTTTGAATTTAAAATAAATAATTTCAAAAGAAGAAAAGAAAAACATATTAATTTATTGATTTATTATAATATTATTATTTTAAATATTAGCACCTTTTTTTTTTTTTGTTGTATATCTCATTATTTAATTATAAAAAAGAATAATAGCAAATAATTCTTTTGCACAGTTACGAAGAAACCCGCGGTGTGCTGAAAGTGTTCCTCGAGAACGTGATCCGCGACGCCGTCACCTACACCGAGCACGCCAAGAGGAAGACCGTCACCGCCATGGACGTCGTGTACGCTCTGAAGCGACAGGGCCGCACTCTGTACGGTTTCGGCGGTTAATTACGACGACGACAACGCCGAGAAACACCGCCGTCGCGTTGGATGTCCTCGTCCGGGACGAGAGCCACCTTCGTCATCGCCGCTCTCGTCTGATGTGGCGGTCGCGAGTGTTCAGTGTGTGGTGTGTGTGTGTGTGCATGTGCATAAAGTGTTTGTTTATAAATATTTTGACGAACACTTCTATATACATGATCCACTCGCTCATACTCTCGCTCGCTCCGCGGTGGGCCGACGGTGACGGCGATGGTGGTGATCTTCTCCAACGGCGTCGATGTCCGCGTTTGGCAGTGTATCAATAAAAAGGCCCTTTTCAGGGCCGCATATGTTTCGAAATTAAAAAGAAATGTTTCTCACGCGCAAAGACGTCTCAAAAAAAAAAAAACTATCATAATAACAATAGTGGGCATAATAAATATGCTCTTATAAGAATCACAACACATAACAACACCAAATATATGTAATATATTATGTACCTACCTATGTATGTAACACTCTCATTTATACATAACGAGAGTACGTAGATCGAGTTAAAATAAAAAAAAATACATTATAGTAATAATAAATTAATAATAAATCTTTATATACGTAAACGACGATACCTACATACTGCATATGAAAAGTACCCTAAGAAGTTATAACACATCATACACGTCGTGATAATATAGATAATTCATTATATTATTCACATATACATATATCAAAACAGTACGTACGGTCAACTAGTCTCAACTAAAATATACCTATATTTTTACTCATATATAGGTATATAAATATTTTTCTTTATACATTAATATAATATATTTATATATAAATATATATATATATATATATTGTTTTTTTTTTTTTTTTGCAATCGTATCATCGCGTAAATGCTCCATGACTTTTTTTTTTTTTTTTTTTTTTTTATAATATTTAATGTTGATCATTCCTCGTAAAATATTCATTAATTCGCTTTGAACGAAAAAATCTCATCACTCATATAATATGCCCACGGCATACACGCATATTATACACATAATCCTATCGGAACTACCACCACCGCCACCACCACCGCCACCACCACCACCATCATCATCATCTCGAACGAACCGCGCTTCTCGATCGCCTCGATAACCGCCCGCCCGACGCCCGACTCCCGACTCCCGACTATGTTTCCTCCTAATAATTCATTTTATTTTATTTCATTTATTTATTTATTTATTTACTTTATTTTATCCAAAGTACTCACCGATTATTGGTATATGTCGCCGGAGTAGACGGCGGTGGCGGCGGCGGCGGTGAGCAGTTCCCTTAGCGGAGGCATGCGTGTGTGTTTTACGAGGCTCCACTTGGAGCTCCCGCAGACGGCACACCTCGACCCGCACGCCTGCAGGCCGTCTTCCACGGGCGAGCGGGTATTCTTCGCTTTCGATCTGCAGACGTTAATCATTGTCTAATTAAATTTTTATAGAGAAAAATGACTTTTAAACACGACTAGAGGTACGCGAGTAGCACCTCGACGAATTCGAGGGCTCGTATTTCGGCCGGGACGCCGTCTCGGCCCACATTTAGCGCTCGTGTCGACGGACAGGTTCACAAGCGAGCCCCTCACGGGTCGCGGGTTCATCTATACATATCAAATTATGTAAAAAATCTTATTATCTAGATGCATGTTAGTGAAAAGTTTTGTGCGTTCGTACGAGAAAATGTCTAGCGACACCGCGGCTCTCCTCACGGTATCGCTAACGCTCTTACTGCCACTAGCGACCTCTACCACGCTAGTAGCGTACAATCTCGCCGCATATATAAACTTTACTCTTCGCTCGTCACCGACTACTACTACTACTACGTCGTTGTCTCCGTTGTAGTGTTCTCGTGCGTGCGTGCGTGTGTATAATTGTGTGATACGTGAAAAAAAAAAAATAATAAAAAAAAATTAAAATGGCCGATACAGCAGTCGCATCCGAAGCTCCCGCACCGGCGACGCCCGCGAAGAAACCCAAAGCGTCGGCGGCGCCGGCCGGCGGCTCCGCGGCCGCAGCCAAGAAGCCAAAGGCGAAACCGACCCACCCCAAGACCTCCGAGATGGTGAACAGCGCCATCAAGGAGCTCAAGGAGCGCAGCGGTTCCTCGCTCCAGGCGATCAAGAAGTACATAGCGGCCCAGTACAAAGTGGACGCCGAGAAGTTGGCGCCGTTCATCAGAAAGTACCTGAAGAGCGCCGTCGAGTCCGGCGCTCTGATACAGACCAAGGGCAAAGGCGCTTCGGGCAGTTTCAAGCTCGAGTCCAAGTCGTCCGCGTCGAAGGGCAAGCAGGCGTCCGCCGGGGCCGGCGGCAAGGGATCCGCCGCATCGGGCGCCGCCTCCGCCGCGTCCTCCGGCGGCGCTAGGTCGAAGAAGGCCGCCGGAGCCGCGGCCGCCGCCTCCGGCAGGGGCGGCAAGAAGGCAGCCGCCGCGGCCGCGTCCGCCGCCTCCGCGTCGTCGCCGTCGAAGTCGTCCAAGGCGAAGGCCGCCATCAAGGACAAGAAAGCGGCCGCCGCCAGGAAGAAGCCGGCCGCCGCGTCCGCCGCGGCCAAGAAGGCCTCCGCGGCCGCCGCCGCCGCCGCGTCGGCGTCCTCCTCGAAGGCGAAAGGCGCCGCCGCATCCAAGGCCAAGAAGACCGCCAAGCCGCCGACGAAGAAGCCGAAAGCACCCAAACCCAAGAAGGCTGCGACACCCAGATCCAAGCCGGCGGCGAAGAAGGCCGCGTCGGCTGCGAAAAAGTAATATCAAAGTGTTAAACGAATTAACGCTCAGTAAGATAATGGTGCGAGTGTTGTTGTTGTTGTTTGTGTTGTTGTTGTTGTGCGGCGGTGATGTGCTTGCAATAATAATAATAATGCAGCGTAACGATATGGTTCACGTTAAGCGTTCCACAACTGTGACGTCATCACCGTCATCGTCCACGGCTACTCCAACGACGACGACGACGACGACGACGACAACGAAACACATGAATTCTTACCACAAGACGGCGTCCCGACGACGTCGCCGTGGCCGCGGCCGCGTGGTAGCAGCAGCGGCGGCGGTGACGACGATAGAACGTCGAAATGTGCAATATTACGCACGACAAAAAGCCCTTTTCAGGGCTAACAAACGTTTCAGAAATATTAAATTACTAGTTTCTACGATGAGACGTCTCTATCACGTATCAAATATATGTATATATATATATAAAAAAAAAAGAAGAACTTACCAATTAAATCATGTAGCGTGCGAACCTTATTCATCCCAACACGTTTACCACTTCATTTCACTCCTATCACACTATCTGCAATCAATAAAAATACACAATATTAGCATGTGACATGTGCACCATTCATTATAACAATAATATATACATATAATATATAATAAAAATAACCATTATGAATTTTACACTGCAAACAAATATTCAACTGATTTGGCGGCAAAAATCCTAATCAAAGTATATATAAAAATAAATTGATGTAGCTTTTCATATTTCTAATATGAAAGGATTAGATCTTAGCGATATTCAGCCTACACAGATAAACAAACACAAAAAAAAAAAAAAACTATATATATATATATATATATATATATATATATATATATATATATATATATATATATATATATATATATATATATATATATATATATATATATATATATATATATATATATATATATATATATATATATTATAATATAATATTTATATGTTTAAATATTTTATTTTGTTATTTACTTTGTTTTATAATTATCATTATATATTTTTTTTTTTTTTTTAAGGCGGTGATAACTTTAATTTAGTAATAAAAGAAAACGAAACATAAGAAGATCTCGGCTGTCTTCGGCTTTCCTCGACGTGGATATCGTGCGCGTTCGTAGCCACAGTCGCTGAGTCGCATCCCCACCTACTGTGCGCGCCGTGTGGCAGTATAAAACCCACTTTTGGCAAAAATTCTATATAAACTCACGTAGAACCGCCGCGCGCACACACGCTCGCGGACGTTATTATCTTTGTTTTATATTTATATCAACTCTCCAAATAACATGTCGGGTCGCGGTAAGGGTGGCAAAGTGAAGGGAAAGGCAAAGTCTCGCTCCAACCGTGCAGGACTTCAGTTTCCCGTCGGACGTATACACAGACTGCTGAGGAAGGGCAACTACGCAGAACGCGTGGGTGCCGGGGCACCGGTGTACCTCGCGGCCGTGATGGAATATCTGGCCGCCGAAGTGCTCGAGTTGGCCGGAAACGCGGCCCGCGACAACAAGAAGACCATTTTTTTTTTTTTTTTTTTTTTTTTTTTTTTTTTTTTTTTTTTTTTTTTTTTTTTTTTTTTGTCGCTGGGAAAAAATGCCATTACGCATCCCCTTCCCGTCGGGGGACGGGAGAGGGGTATGTGGGACTCCCGGTAAAGGCGTTCCCGGTATACCCACTAAAAATACCCAGCGGCGCTCCGACCTCACCTGCGTGGAGAGGGCCTGGGAGTCCATAGCGTCCAGGCCCCCGCCGGTGACTGCCCACCCTACGGTGGGCCCCTCAGACCCCCCCTAGTGGGGAGGGGTCGTTACAATGGCCGGAGTGCACGGCCATTGTGGCCCGACGAGTGGGGTGATCCTGGAAATGCAGGCGGTGGCGCCCCCGCGCCTGTCGCCTGCGGATCACCCCCAGGGGCGGAGGGCGACGGACGTTGTGTCCGCCGTCTTCTGCCCCTTCTTCGTCTGCGGAGCGGCGCCGCGAGAGGGTCATCCTCCCGCGTGCGCTCCGCCGCCTCCTTCTGTGACATTACGTCCTCACAGAAGGAGGCTACCGCCGCCCATGCCTCCTCCCCGCTCAGCATGGCGGCGACCACGCTGGGGAGCGTGAGGTCGGCCCCGACTACTGCCACCAGGGCGCGGCGAGGTTCGGACCACGGTGGGCACACCTCCGAGGTGTGCTCCGCCGTATCCACCGCCGCCCCGCAGTGGTGGCACGCTGGAGACTCCTCCCTCCTTATCCCGTGCAGGTACGATCCGAAGCAACCATGCCCGGACAGCACCTGCACAAGACGCAGGGAGAGGGAGCCGTGCCGCCGATCGAGCCAATCGCCCAGGACGGGCCCGATGGCGTCCAGCAGCCGGCGACCGAATGCCGCGGAGGTGAGGTCCTCCGCCCACTGCCGAGTGACGGCGTCCCTCAGCTCCCGGCGGATTTCCTCCCGCTCCCCCGGATCCGGACGACGGTTCAGTGCCCTCTGACCCGCCGTCCACTCGTACATTCTGGCGAGCACCCAAGCCTCCAGCTCCCAAGGATGGGTGCCCGCCAGAACGCACGCCGCCGCAAAACTCACTGTGCGGTACGCCCTAGCCACCCGCTGTGCAATGGCCCTTTGTGGCCTGCGGATGGCAGCGGCGTTCTCCCTTCGGCACAGTGAGTCCGCCCATATGGGAGCCCCGTAGAGGGCCATACTTTTCAGTATGCCGGCGTATAGACGCGGCATCGATTTTTTTTTTTTTTTTTTTTTTTTTTTTTTTTTTTTTTTTTTTTTTTTTTTTTTTTTTTTTTTTTTTTTTTTTTTTTTTTTTTTTTTTTTTTTTTTTTTTTTTTTTTTTTTTTTTTTTTTTTTTTTTTTTTTTTTTTTTTTTTTTTTTTTTTTTTTTTTTTTTTTTTTTTTTTTTTTTTTTTTTTTTTTTTTTTTTTTTTTTTTTTTTTTTTTTTTTTTTTTTTTTTTTTTTTTTTTTTTTTTTTTTTTTTTTTTTTTTTTTTTTTTTTTTTTTTTTTTTTTTTTTTTTTTTTTTTTTTTTTTTTTTTTTTTTTTTTTTTTTTTTTTTTTTTTTTTTTTTTTTTTTTTTTTTTTTTTTTTTTTTTTTTTTTTTTTTTTTTTTTTTTTTTTTTTTTTTTTTTTTTTTTTTTTTTTTTTTTTTTTTTTTTTTTTTTTTTTTTTTTTTTTTTTTTTTTTTTTTTTTTTTTTTTTTTTTTTTTTTTTTTTTTTTTTTTTTTTTTTTTTTTGTCCTAGAACAGAACAGTGGAAAACCGGAGCTCGACGCAGTATCGCGGAGATCGCACGACTTGTGGTTTAGGCGACTGTCGATCGCTCCAGATCGTCCGCCAACAGACCCGCAGATAATGGGGCACCGGAAAGGAGCGCCTCTAGAACGGTGGGATAGTGGGGAGGCGTTGAAGGCGTTGACTATGTCAAACGACACAGCCAAACTCCATCCCCAGACGGCCATCGCCTACTTCCCCCGTCCTGAGTCGGGGAAAGGGGTCCACGTCGAACGCTCAGCTCGAAAACCGAACTGAGGTCCGCTAGGTCCGGACCAATTGTGCGCAGGGGACAGTGCGCGGGCGGCGTAGGATCCTCTCGAAATTTTTCCGCATCCGATGAACGAAGAACGATGGGTCGGTATGCCGCGGGGGCGGTCCGCCGGCCGCACCTCAGTCCGAAGAGGCACAAGGGCCCTACTTCCAGGATTGGGAACCTCTTCGAACGTCAGACACGCGCTGAACCTGAAGAGGTCCCGAAGACCCCTTCAATTTGGGAGGCGGGCGATGGGACACAACCGTGCGGGAACGCGTTCGGACCTGGGGCCGTCGTCTTGGCCGGAAGGCAGCGAGCTGCCATCTCCATCTGTCCTCCGTCACCGGGGGGACCTCCTGGCCGAGGGAGCCGCAACCAGAGGGGCGCTATTATGGTGGGGTGAAGTTGCAATGAGCGGAAAACAGGGATGGAAACACCATCCAGGAGCGCGGAGCGAGGCGTATAAGCAACTGGGGGGCAGCACGGACAGAACTTGTTCGTGCCGCTTTGTAGGCTCCCAAACGGGTAAACGTTGAGCCCTCCAACATGTCCCCCTCGCGCTACCCTGAGGACCGGCCATTTCGCGTCGTTCAGGGTAGCCTTCGCATCTAGTAGGCAGAATCGAGGCGGCCGCGTTGTCAAGTGCGTTCGACCCGCCGCCGGCTCTGTGTAGGCCCTACTGGTGGCAACACAGTCGGCCCGGAGATCCGCAACAACTCCTAGACCACCAGTACAACGGCGCGTTAGGGAGGAGGCGGTGAGCCGAGGGCATGCTTGTGATTTGCAAAACCTCGGTCAAGGGAGTCCGTAGACCGGACTGCCGTGGCGTCCACGTCCCGGCCGTCGACAGGAGGCGACAGCAAGTACTGCACGAAAGCCGAATACTGGAGGCCTACCGGTATAGGAGGGTGAGAGCCCACGTGGACAGTGCGGACGACCCGCGCGGTCCCCCGGGGCCCCGTGTGGAGACATCGACCGCACGGTACGGTGGTCCGACAGCGTCTCCAACAGCTCACCGCACAAGTCCAAATGCGGGCCGCCAAAGAAGGGGAGGCGAAGGCGAGGTCCACGATGGACCCCCCCTCTCGCCGCACGCACGTGAGGACTGTGCCCCTGTTGAGGAGGGACAGACCGGACGAAACGTACCAGGCCTCCAGCTCTCGACCTCGGGCATCGGTGGTTGGGTTACCCCACACCACCGACTTGGCGTTAAAGTCGCCCACCACCAGTACCCTGCGCTGCACCACTCTGCCGACCACCATGGCAAGGACTTCGAGAAAGTTCTCGAAGTCCGTGAGAGGGCGGTTTGGGGAGATGTACACCCCAATGAGGGCCACTTCACCCCACGCGGCGGCCACGTATCCCGGTCCCCTCTCTAAGAGCGAGAGGGGAGGGGAGTCTGTGGAAGACCGCGCTACCAGTGCTACCGAGCCGTTGTCGTCTCCCAGCCAGCTGCTAGGGACAGAATACGGCTCGGCAACAACCGCCACGTCCACCAACCACTCTGCGAGGGTTTGGACCAGTAAATCCTGGGCCGCTCTGCAGTGGTTGGTGTTCGCCTGGAGAATGCGATGGGCTCCGTTCATTCGGTGTTCATCGCATTCCCCTCGGTGGCCGGCGCAGTAACTGGTGTTACGACGGCGGCGGCAGCAGCGGCAGGTCTCGCCTGCGCTTTCCCCTTCTTAGATGGCGGGCAGCACTTCCTGCCCGTCATCACGTGGTCGGCGGGACGACCACTGGCAGCGCATACTGCGCAGCGCGGAGCCGTAGCCTCGCACGTGGCCGACTTATGTCCCTCTTTGCCGCAACGGAAGCACAGTTCCGTGCGCTCGGCAGTGGAGGGACAGAGAGCCCGGGTGTGGCCAATGCCGAAGCACTTGAAGCAGCGCATCGGCTTGTCCTCAAGTGCCCGGACCCCACCCGAGCTAAGCCCAACCCGGAGGCGACCCTTGGCCAGGACCGCCTTGGCTGCTACGACTGGGCATTCCAGCAGCATAGTGCCCATGCCTCCGCGGCCGGGTCTAATGGCCCGGCCCTTGATAGCTGTTACGGCGCAGCCCCCCGCCGCCGCTATCGCAGCCACTACCTCCTCTTGAGTGACCGAGTCGTCGAGGTCAGTCACTTCAAGAGCCGCGCATTTGACAGGTCTTGCGACCTTTGCCGTGCCGGCGACAGCCTCTTTGAGCTTCGACGCAAAGAGGTCTGCCTTAGTGCCGCCCTGAGACCCGGAGAACTCGAAAATTCGAGCCCCCGTTTGGGTCTTCCGGCACGTAACTCTGCCCGCCCCGAGTTGCGCTGGATCGACACTTGTACGGGCCCGCCGCAATACGGACTCGTACGTCTCACCGCGCTCCGCTGCCTCTGTGGTCAGCGTGACCACGACGGCAGCGGTCTTAGGAGGAGCGAGCTTCTTCCTCTTGTCAGCCGCAGGCTGGCTGGCCTTAGGCTGGGCTCCAGGGGGCTTAGGGGCCGACTTCTTGCCCTTCCGCTTCCTCGGTACCACCTTTGTCCAAGGCGCATTGGAAGGGGTGGTGGAGGGCAGAAGCGGGTCTTCCCTCTCGACTACCTCAGGTGCCGTCCGGGTAGTCGGGGCAGGTGCAGAGGGCTTTTTCCCCTTGCCTTTCCCTTTGCTGTTGGATTGCTCCCTGGGGGCTGCGGTCGCTGAGGGACCCGGCGCGGGAAGCGCTGCCTTACTCACCGCGAGAGGAGGGCGAAGCCGCTTCTCCGCCAGCAGCCGGGCCTCAATGGCCGCAAAACAGGTCCTGATGAAGGCCCTCTCTTCGACGACCACCTTGCGGATGATATCCTCAAGGTTGGAGGGGAGAGGAGCCGTAGCAGGACCTTCCGCGGACGCCTCTGGTCGAGCCATGAGCTCGGCGACGCGCGCGTGCAGCCCGGACACCTCCTTCTGCAGGCGATCCACCTTCGCCTGCAGCTGCCTCGTCTCGTCAGAAGTGGTGCGTTGCGCCAACTCCTTGACGATGCCGAGCAAGCTCGCTGCCCGGCATTTCAGGGCCTTCTGGAAAGTCCCCTTGAGATTGG
This sequence comes from Dione vanillae, assembly GCA_037178615.1. NCBI lineage: Eukaryota > Metazoa > Arthropoda > Insecta > Lepidoptera > Nymphalidae > Dione > Dione vanillae. The sequence continues at coordinate 35,938 of JAZFAU010000577.1, forward strand.
AGGACTTGGATGCCACCTCCAAGATCTCCAACTGGTCCTCCAGTGCCATGCGCTCCATTTCCTCTACGGAGTGGTCCGCGTAGAGGACGCTGGAGGCGCCGTAGCCGGCCTTCGCTCTGGCGGTCCGCGCCTGCTTTTCCTTCGAGGCGATCCTCTCCTCAAAGTCCGTCTGGACGACGACCCGCTTGGCGGGCTGCTCCGCAGTATCCGGAGATTCTCCGGAGCTTCGCCTGAAGAGGGCCCTCTTCCTCGACTGGCGGCTTGTGGAGCCGCAGTTCGAGCCACTTCTGAAGGACTCCACGTCGGAATAATCCGACCCGAAGTCACTCCCTCTAGCCAGACTGGCCACGGATGCAGCACGGCTGGTTCCCGATGCCGAAGCATCGCGGGACATGGGTTGGCCCTGAGAAGGGCCTTTTGGTTGGCCCTGAGAAGGGCCTTTTGGTTGGCCCTGAGAAGGGCCTTTGGGTTGGCCCTGAGAAGGGCCTTTTGGTTGGCCCTGAGAAGGGCCTTTTGGTTGGCCCTGAGAAGGGCCTTTTGGTTGGCCCTGAGAAGGGCCTTTTGGGAGAAAACGCCCGGAGGCGTCCCTCAATTGTTTGGACATTGCTGTCCCAACAAAACAAAATCGAAAGCAGACAAAGTAAGATTTCGATAAGCAGTATTCGTTTGCCGTTAGCCTGCCACTCCGTTACGGTGGTCAGGCTACGTTGCCCAGGGGTCACTACGAGGAAGTCAATACTGCGGGGGACCCCCACAACAAGAAGACCAGAATCATCCCCAGGCATCTCCAGTTGGCGATCAGAAACGACGAGGAGTTGAACAAGTTGCTCTCTGGCGTTACGATCGCGCAGGGCGGTGTCCTGCCTAACATTCAGGCCGTGCTCTTGCCCAAGAAGACCGAGAAGAAAGCCTAATTCTCACACCTCTTCAGTGCATAGTGCTGCGTGACGTCACGTGTGTGTGTGTGTGTGTATATGTGTGTTTTTCTGTGTGCGTGCGAGTGCCTGTCGCGTCGTAGATTGCGCGCGGCGCACACACAGATACAACTATCCACCACCACCACCACCAGCATTGTGCGCCGAAAAATTATTAAAAGGCCCTTTTCAGGGCCACAATATACATCCGTAAAAGCTTTGAAATTGCATAAAAGTTTCACTGTGCGAGACGTCTCACCTTCACGTCATGTCGTCACATATTAATAAATTTACTACATACAATTTACTACATGAAAGACAATTAATAATATTATATATATATATACACAGAGATACCATAACAATTTTATATATATATACACTATATATTATATGTACACAGAGATACCATAACAATTTTATATATATATACACAAAAAAAAAAAATAAATAAATAGAAAATTCAAATAAGAATTGGCAGATAATAATATTAATAATTGCTATTATTATTTACACATTTGTTCAGTTAGTATTGACGAATAAATTAACTACTATTATTATTATATATGTATATATACAAAAAAAAAAAATAGAAAATTCAAATAAGAATTGGCAGATAATAACAATTATTATTATTATTTACATACACATTTGTTCAGTTAGTATTGACGAACAATACTAACTGTACAAATGTGTAAATAATAACAAATATTATTATTATTATCTGCTATATATATATATATATATATATATATATATATATATATATATATATATATATATATATATATATATATATATATATATATATATATATATATATATATATATATATATATATATATATATATATATATATATATATATATATATATATATATATATATATAAAATGGGTGTGTTTGTTTTATAATTAATATACCTATCATCTTGCTGAGGGTGCAGGGCAGCGTGGGGGGGGGGGGTGGGATGAGAATGCGGGGGGGGTCGTCCCCGGTCTTGGTCGCGCGTACGGAGTTCTTATTGGTCGATTCAGTGTCGGTGACTAGTGAGCGTCGCTAGCGTTTGTGCGTTCACCCAAAGTGAGTACATCTCGAGTTCGACCCCGTATTTTTATAGTTACAGTGCGTAAGCCTGCCAGTGCTGTGTCACTATTATCACATCGATCAATATCAATAATATAAATCGCAATGCCGCCCAAGACTAGCGGAAAGGCCGCCAAGAAATCGGGCAAAGCCCAAAAGAACATCTCCAAATCGGACAAGAAGAAGAAGAAGCACAAGAGGAAGGAGAGCTACGCCATCTACATCTACAAAGTGCTCAAACAAGTCCACCCGGACACCGGTATCTCCAGTAAGGCGATGTCCATCATGAACTCTTTCGTGAACGACATCTTCGAGCGCATCGCCGCAGAAGCGTCTCGTCTCGCCCACTACAACAAGAGGTCCACTATCACGTCCAGGGAGGTGCAGACCTCCGTGAGGCTCCTGCTGCCCGGCGAGTTGGCCAAGCACGCGGTCAGCGAAGGCACCAAAGCCGTCACCAAGTACACGAGCTCCAAGTGAAGTGTGTGTTCCTTCGTGACAAATGCGAATGCGCAAGTGCGGCACACAGTGTTTCGGCGGCGGTTGTGGTGGTGGTGGTGGTGTACGCGGTGTGTCTGCACCGTCGTACTTCTCCGCCTCCTCTACCTGCGCGGTGTGCACCGTCGCATGTGCGTGTTCGCACGAACACATAAGACAAAAGGCCCTTTTCAGGGCCACAAAATGATTCATGTAGAAATATACAGTTTCTCGCAAAACGTTCTAGAAAAGCTTATGTGTATATATACATATAAGTGCGCATATAACAACAACAATAATAATAGCTAAGCATGTTTTACATAAATAAAGAATAATAAGTGACATCATTCCAATAAGATTATTAAACTTTGTTCATTAGTTAATTAATTAACAACTATAAATATATGTATATTATGTTCACTAATCGCCCATTGCATTACTATTATTATTATTACACGTTATTAGAAAAACAAGTAATAAAAAGAAAAATAATAATATATAAACAAATACTAATCAGAGAAATTATATCAATCTATTACTATCCCACTGTATTACTAAATGGTAATCATCATATTTGTTAGGTGAATACATAATGTATATATAACGGCTCCATCCAGGCGTATCTGTAACGAACTAACGATCTACACCGTCGCCTAAACACTTAATCTGATCCTGACGCGACGATCCTTAATCCTCAACGCTGACAATTCTCAATGCCGAATATTGCACACTCAGTACGACGAACGCGACGCTTCGTTCGTTCGTTCATCTTCGGCGCGAGAGTGCGCCGCTGTGCGAATGAGACAGCACGTATAAATATCACCACTGTATAAATTGGGACTTTTTCGCGCCAACGCTATCATTTCCATTACAGACTCTGACGACGCGCGACGTGTCGTTCGTACGTCTCCTCCTCCGTATTATTATTATTGTTGTCGTTCGTTGCGCGTGTGTTGTGTGAGTGTACAGAAAAATGGCACGTACCAAGCAGACCGCCCGAAAATCGACCGGTGGCAAGGCGCCGCGCAAGCAGCTCGCCACAAAGGCCGCTCGCAAGAGCGCACCGGCCACCGGCGGTGTCAAGAAGCCTCACAGGTACAGGCCCGGAACTGTCGCCCTCCGTGAGATCCGTCCGTTGGCACCGGCCAACCCACCCTCTTCGCGAGTTGGTGGCCGCAGAGCCTCCAAGAAGAGGTCAAAGAAGGGGAAAGGTGGCAAGAAGGGTGCAGCCCCCTCGACCCTCCCCTCGAAGCCAGCTCCCACAACGGCAGTCCCCGATGCTGCCCCCACGCAGGGTGAGTCTCGCGCGAACATCGACAGGGCCATCGACGTCCTGAAGGACGTCCTGGTCGCCCTTAAGGAAAATCGTGACCCTGTCGAGGTCGTGCTCCAAGGCATGATGCGTCTACTTACCAATGGATAAGTTACGCATCATGTTTTGGAACGCCGCTGGTCTGAAGCAGCGAGCCCACTTCCTCCGGCTCCTGCTCAGACAGCAGAACGTAGACGTCGCCCTCATAAACGAGAGCCACCTCCGTGACACCGACGCTTTCACCGCGCCAGGGTATCACATCTTACGCCTTGACGCGGTGGAAAACGTCTACCGGGGACTGCTGATCGCAGTCAGACGCAATCTCCCCCACCTGCCGCTTCCCGACACCAACACTCAGTCCTTCCAATCCCTGGGGATCGAACTGAGTGTCGGCATGCAGCCCATCAGGCTGTACGCCGTTTATCGGCCTCCCAATTCCTCCCTTCTTCTCGCCGAAGTCCAGCGGCTCCTAGGCGACACCACCCCGACAATAGCCGCGGGGGACTGGAATGCAAAGCATCCAGCGTGGCATTGCCACCGTGAATGTCTCACTGGCAGGAGACTTTTCGAGGACTCCGACCGACACGGCTACGTGGTGGAGGGGCCTGACGAGCCCACCCACTACATCCGTGAGTCGCACGGAACCACGATCGATCTCCTCGTTCACAAGGGGATCGATCCTGGTCCGGTGTTCCTCGAACCACCAGAGGTCCTGCCAGAAACCTGTGGATCCGATCACCTCCCCGTCATCTTCGCCATACGGGGAAAACCGGAAGCCGCTGGACGTCCCCCCCGCCGGGGACCAATCTGCTGGCCTCGCTTCGAAGCCCTCACTGCGCAGCTGACACCACCACGCGAGGAGCCGCTTGTTGATCCGCCTAGTGTCGATCGACTTGAGGCGTCGATCACAGCGACGATCACAACCGCCCTCCGAGAATCCACTGCCCCAGCAAGTCCAACCAGACTTCCCCCAACCCCACGGCACATTGCCGAACTCATTGCGCGGAAGAGGAAGACGCGCATTGAGTGGCAACAGACCCGCGAGCCTGCCACCAAGACCAAACTCAATGGCTTGGTGGAGCGAGTCCGCATTGCGCTCGCGGAGTCCTACGCCGAAGGTTGGGATGCGAGGATTAGAGACGCCAGTGAGGACGCTGCCTCTCTCTCGAAGCTGAGCCGGCAGATTTTAAAGAAGCCCCCACCCTCCAGACCCCTACTTCACCCCGATGGCACGCTGCGCTACGACTCTCAAGGCAGGGCCGACATACTGGCAGACCACCTTGAGGGTCAGTTTGCGCCGAACCCCAGTCTGCGCCCGGAGTTCCACGCGCGGCTGGAGGCAGCGGTCATCGACTTCCTGTCCCATCCCCCCATCCCGACTCCACCTCCACCCTTCTTTTCCCCGTCGAGCGTCAAGAAGGCGATTGCGTCACTCAAGCCTCTCAAAGCTCCGGGGATAGACGGAGTGCCCAATTTAGCGCTTCACAACCTTCCAAGGAAGACCATCTCATCACTCACCAGGCTCTTCAATGCCATCCTGCGGCTGGGCTATTTCCCGCAGGCTTGGAAAGAAGGCCTGGTAGTGATGATACCGAAGCCCGGTAAAGATTACAGGAGGCCAGAGGGGTATCGCCCCATTACCTTGTTGAACGCCACCTCCAAGCTGTTCGAGAAGCTACTGTTGCCACTCATCCAGGCGCACTTCCAGCCGCGCTCCGAACAGTTTGGCTTCCGCAGTGGACACTCGACCACCCTCCAGCTGGCCCGAGTCATCCACTTTGCCACCGCCGCGCTAAACAGGAAGGAACGACCAGTGGCGGCCTTCCTGGACGTGTCCAAGGCGTTTGGCAAGGTGTGGCACACCGGTCTCCTGTACAAGGTGATGGGATTGGGCACTCCGTTCCACATCGTGAAGGTCCTAGCCGAATTCCTCCGCGGCAGGACCTTCCGTGTGAAGGTGGACACCACCCTGTCCTCCTCCTCCCACCCCATTGCAGCAGGGGTCCCACAGGGTAGTACGCTGTCTCCTACCCTGTACGCAGCTTATACCGATGATATCCCATGCCACGAGGACACCATGTTGGCTCTTTACGCCGACGACGTGGCGATCCTGGCCAAGTCCCTCAACGCCCACCACGCGGCGTTGAAACTCCAGCGAGCCCTCGACCTCCTGCCCGATTGGCTGGCGGAGTGGAGGCTCACGCTCAACGTGGCGAAGACCCAAACTATCTCGTTTGGGGGCCACTTGGCGTTGCCTCCTCCGATAAGCCTCCAGGGCGAACAGGTCGGTTGGACTCATCGAGTCACATACCTAGGCGTCATCATGGACAGACGTCTCTCGATGGCGGCCCAGGTATCCAAGGCCAGGAAAGCGGCGAGAGCTGCGCTGGCCCTGCTGCGCCCCCTTCTCCGCTCCCGACTTCCCCTCCGCACCAGACTGGGGCTGTACAAAACGTACGTCAGGCCTCACTTGACGTACGCAGCCCCAGCATGGTACTCCCTCACCAGCCCCAATCTGCGTCGCGTCCTGCAGATGACGCAAAATGCGGCCCTCCGCAGAGTCGCCCGGGCTCCTCGATACGTGAGGACCGCCACTATACAGCGAGACCTCCGTGTCGAGAGCCTCGAGGACCACATTACCCATCTTGCAGCCCGCGCCTTCCACCGTGCTGATGCCTCGGATCATTTACACATCCGAGACATCGCACCGTGGCATGCCCGTCCGCCCGACGCTCGCAGATTTCCCAGAGACCTCCTGCCTACTTCTCCTTCTCCTGACTCCTGAGCCGCTACCTAGGTCGCTGGTCGCCTAAGCCGGGCCTCTCCTGGGTTACCAGGAGCCTCACCTGGCTGGGCTGACCGCCCTTGTAGCATATGGCTCTCCCCAATTCTTATCCTTATCCCTGTCCTCTAAAAACAAAGGACAATATGTCTGGGCATAAGCCCACCCCAAGGACGCGCCCATATTAATGGGCGGAGGCAGATACTAACGGCAAGAGGGCCACGCCCTGATACCGTTTTCCTCTCCCCCCTCGGGGGTCGAGAGTGAGATTGCAAGACAACGCTATCATTTCCATTACAGACTCTGACGACGCGCGACGTGTCGTTCGTACGTCTCCTCCTCCGTATTATTATTATTGTTGTCGTTCGTTGCGCGTGTGTTGTGTGAGTGTACAGAAAAAAGGCACGTACCAAGCAGACCGCCCGAAAATCGACCGGTGGCAAGGCGCCGCGCAAGCAGCTCGCCACAAAGGCCGCTCGCAAGAGCGCACCGGCCACCGGCGGTGTCAAGAAGCCTCTCAGGTACAGGCCCGGAACTGTCGCCCTCCGTGTGATCCGTCGCTACCAGAAGAGCACAGAGCTGTTGATCCGCAAGCTGCCATTCCAGCGTCTGGTGCGTGAGATCGCGCAGGACTTCAAGACCGATCTGCGTTTCCAGAGCTCCGCCGTGATGGCCCTCCAGGAGGCGAGCGAAGCTTATCTGGTCAGTCTCTTCGAAGACACCAACCTGTGCGCGATCCACGCCAAGCGCGTGACCATCATGCCCAAGGACATTCAGCTCGCGCGCCGTATTCGCGGTGAACGCGCCTAAAGTAATATCAAAATAATGATTTTACTTGCACGATCGTATGGATCGGACACACACAAAAGGCCCTTTTCAGGGCCACAAATTTTTCTGACATAAAAAAAAAATGTCGTTTCATATGTGTACAAAGAATCGTCGTGGTACTCATTAAAAAAAAATATATATATAATAATGAAAAAAAATATATATAAAAATATATATATATATATATATATATATATATATATATATATATATATATATATATATATATATATATATATATATATATATATATATATATATATATATATATATATATATATATATATATATATATATATATATATATATATATATATATATATATATATATATAACATAAATATATTGAATATGTTATTCTGATTGTTGCGCCGATAGTAAATAGTCTAACTTTCTGTATGGTGTAGTCTGTCATGTAGTGCTCAAGGAAGTTTTTTTTTTTTTGTTTTAAATAACATATTACTATAAGTAAATAGCGCTCATTATTGTTAGTTACATACGAATAGTAGTAATTTTTTTTTTTTTTTTTTTTTTTTTTTTTTTTTTTGTACGTTTACGTTTCTTACAAGAAATGTCATACCCCCCACCGCCCCTGTCCATTTTTTTTTTGCGTTGCCGACGAACGAACTTATCCGAATAGTGCCGACAAACGTCGAACCGCACAGCGCCGTCCAATAGATATATAAAGAGCGAAATTCGCCCGAGAGCCGGATAACTCTACCGCGGCCGACGACACAGAAAAAGCGGAATGCCTCGCAGATAGTTTAGAAGCGCAATGCTCACCGAGCAGTCAGCCATGCGACCCGGAACACCTATCGATGGTGGACTCCGAGGTGGCAGAGTGGGCATTGATGCCCCCGACCGGCGAACCGGTTCGCCCGACCGACGTAGACGAAGTCAAAAATATCCTCAAGGACCTCAATCCCAAGAAGGCCCCGGGGCCTGACAACATCCCCAACAAGGTCCTTAAGAATCTTCCGATCCAATTCGTGTCTTTATTGGTCATGATTTTCAATGCTCTTCTAGCAGGGTGCTCCTTCCCCGCCGAATGGAAGGAAGCCACCGTCATAGGGATTCGAAAACCCAATAAACCCGCCCACCTACCCTCGAGTTACAGACCCATCAGCCTCATCAGCTGCCTTGGGAAAGTCTACGAGAGAATCGTACTCGCTCGAATTAAAGAAATAGTAGAGACGAAGAAACTGCTCATCGACGAGCAGTTTGGATTTCGACAACGGCACTCTGCCGTTCATCAAGTTCACCGACTCACAGAACATATCGCTAAGTACCACGTACACCGTGCGATCCGCAGCGACACGGCTGCCGTATTCTTAGATATCGCTAAAGCATTCGACAAGGTTTGGCACAACGGCCTGCTCTTCAAGCTCCGCCGTATGGCACTCCCGGACACTCTCGTGCACATCATTCGAGAGTACTTGTCGAACCGCACGTTCCGATACCGTGTAGAAGGGACCCTCTCGTAGCGTCGGCACGTCCGCGCTGGAGTCCCACAAGGCTCCACACTCTCCCCCCTTCTATACGCACTGTACACGAGCGATATTCCGCGCGTTCCAAAAGTAGAACTCGCGATGTACGCCGACGACACCGCGCTCTACACCACGGACCGCTCCGCTTGGATCCTAGCCGAAAGACTGAAACTCGAGGCCGACGCCTTAGGCGATTGGTTTAGCAAGTGGCGGTTTGAGGTCAACCCGGAGAAAAGCGCAGCGGTACTCTTTCCGCGTAAACGGTACGAAACCGTCTCTACTATACGGCTACAAAATAAACCGATCCCCTGGGAAAACCAGGTCAAATATCTAGGCGTCATCCTAGATTCGCGATTCACTTTCCGCCCTCACATTAGACACGTGAGAAACAAAGCCATGTTCATCCTGAGCAGGCTGTACCCTCTCATATGCAAGCGGAGTAAAATGTCACTTCGTAACAAGCTGACATTGTACAAAACTTGTATCCGCCCCATAATGACCTACGCCAGTGTAGTGTTCGCACACACTAACACAGATCTCCTTCAGAGAGTCCAAAATAAATTCCTCAGGATAGCATCCGGATGCCCCTGGTACGTTCGCAACGTTGACCTACATAAAGACTTCGAATTGGAATCGATCAAAGAGTTCTGCAAAGGCTTAGCCAAGCGCTACTACGAGCGCGCAGACTCTCACCCTAATCCCCTAATCGTTCAAGCGTCTAAGTACGCTCCCCATCCTCACAAATTACTTCGACGCCCTCGAAGCGTTCTTTTAGACCCCGATGACCCAATTACTGTAGCCAACCGTAACTACAACGGAAGGTTACACTCCTCAGTCCCAAAGTCTCGCCGTCGCCGCCGTAACAGGCGACGCGGCCCATCTCTCACAACGGCACGACCGCGCCTCGGCGCGGCGGGGCCAGTCGGTCCATGACCGCCCTACACACCTTCTTCTGAGCAGCCATTAATGCTCATTTTATTTTCTGGGGACGAGGTACACTCCGTCCCCCCCCGCCCGGTGACGCTGTCAAGACCAATTGAGGTCAACAGCATTCAAGTCCTTCAGAAAAAAAAAAAAAAAAAAAAAAAAAAAACCCGAGTTACAACATTTTTAGTCTGTACACGCTGGGAGTCGAACGTCTCCCCCGTCGTTTAAGTACGCGAAAAGTTATTCAACTGCATCACTGTCAACATGACCGGTCGCGGTAAAGGTGGAAAGGGATTGGGAAAAGGTGGAGCGAAGCGTCACAGGAAAGTGTTGCGTGATAACATCCAGGGTATCACGAAGCCGGCCATCCGTCGTCTCGCCCGCAGAGGTGGTGTGAAACGTATATCCGGTCTGATATACGAAGAAACCCGCGGAGTGCTGAAAGTGTTCCTCGAGAACGTGATCCGCGACGCCGTCACCTACACCGAGCACGCCAAGAGGAAGACCGTCACCGCCATGGACGTCGTGTACGCTCTTAAGCGACAGGGCCGCACTCTGTACGGTTTCGGCGGTTAATTACGACGACGACAACGCCGAGAAACACCGCCGTCGCGTTGGATGTCCTCGTCCGGGACGAGAGCCACCTTCGTCATCGCCGCTCTCGTCTGATGTGGCGGTCGCGAGTGTTCAGTGTGTGGTGTGTGTGTGTGTGCATGTGCATAAAGTGTTTGTTTATAAATATTTTGACGAACACTTCTATATACATGATCCACTCGCTCATACTCTCGCTCGCTCCGCGGTGGGCCGACGGTGACGGCGATGGTGGTGATCTTCTCCAACGGCGTCGATGTCCGCGTTTGGCAGTGTATCAATAAAAAGGCCCTTTTCAGGGCCGCATATGTTTCGAAATTAAAAAGAAATGTTTCTCACGCGCAAAGACGTCTCAAAAAAAAAAAAAAAAACTATCATAATAACAATAGTGGGCATAATAAATATGCTCTTATAAGAATCACAACACATAACAACACCAAATATACCCTCTATGATTGATCTAATTTTTGTCTCTAAACCTAATCTTGTCAATTCACATGGACAAATAACCGCTCCATTTTCTTTTCATGATCTTGTTTTCTTATCGTATAATTTACGCACCCCTAAGGTTAGAGGCAAAGTTCTTTTACAGCGCAATTTTAAGCATATGGACCTTGAACGCTTAAGGGAGGATGTGGAGAACATCGACTGGTCTCCCATAATGTCAGCATCTAGTATTGACACTATGGTAGAATCATTAACTTCTGAACTGATTCGAATTTACAATATCCACGCCCCTGTGAGACCAGTTCGTATGAAGCATGCGCCTGCACCCTGGCTAACACAAGTAATTAGGAATACCATGGCAAAACGCGACAGAGCTAAGGTAAAACACAAAAAAAGTCCTTCTCCTGAAAACCTTGCGACATATAAAAGGTTGCGTAACATCTGCAACAGATTGTGTAGGGATGCTAAGCGTCGCTATTTCCATAATACCATTAAGAATCTCAGTCAGTCACAGATCTGGAGATTCTTGGAGTCATTTGGTATAGGCAAAACCACTGTAACTCCTCAAGTCTCAGTGGATCTTCACTCACTCAATTCTTTTTTCACGATTCCTCCATTTAGCATTGATCCCCAAATAAAATCTGATACACTTGCTTTGTTATCTCAGAATGTCCTATCAGACTCCACTCCATTTTCTTTTAAAACTGTATCAGAGGATGAAGTCAAGAAGTGTGTTCACTCAATTTCCACAAAAGCCTTTGGAATCGACAATCTCAGCCTGGAGATGATTCTTCCTGTGTTGGAGAGCATTGCACCAGTGGTCACCCACATCATTAACTTTTCACTGTTAAGTAATGTCTTTCCTTCACAATGGAAGAGTGCTTATGTCATTCCACTTCCCAAAACTTCCAACCCCTCCAACATCACTGATTACCGTCCTATATCTATCCTTCCAATTCTATCCAAAATCCTTGAATCCATAGTCAATAGCCAACTCTTCTCTTTTCTCTCTGAAAACAATCTACTATGTCCTTTTCAATCCGGTTTCCGTCCTTACCACAGCACAGTTGGAGCATTGCTGAATATCACGGAGGACATTCGGTGTGCTATGGATAACACCAAGCTCACCGTTATGGTTCTCTTGGATTTCAGTAGCGCATTCAGCTCTGTTGATCTCGACATACTTCTTGGTACTCTTCGTGCAGTTAATATTTCTTCGGAAGCTTTAAGCTGGTTTCGCTCTTATCTCTTCGGTCGCCGGCAATGTGTAAAAGCAAAAGACGAAACTTCGTCCTGGCTTAATCTCACTGCTGGCGTTCCCCAAGGCGGCGTTCTTTCTCCACTTCTTTTCTCTATTTTTATTAATAACATTTCAAGAGTCATTACTTCTCCTTTCCATCTGTATGCAGATGATTTGCAACTTTATCGTCATGGTTACTTGAATGATTTGTCTGAAGTCGTTGAGGCATTAAACAATGACCTAGACGCCATCAAAACCTGGGCTGAATCTTTTGGCTTACTGGTTAATCCTAAAAAGTCGCAAGCTATTATTATAGGTAGCAATAGACTCAGACATAAAGTCGACTGGGAGTGTGTGCCTGCAATGCAATACTCGTGTGTGAGAATCCCTTACTGGAACGAAGTAAGGAACTTAGGGCTAATAATCGTCTGTAAAATGTCTTGGTTACCTCACATTAACGCAATTAGCAAGCGCATGTATTTCTCCTTCCATAACCTTAGGCGTCTCCAATATTTTCTTCCTCTCAAAACCAAAATTATGCTAGCGCAATGTCTTCTCCTTCCTATCCTCGATTACGCCGATATTTGCTATTTGGATGTGACTGAGGAGCTACTTAACAAATTAGAGCGACTTCAAAATTTGGCCATACGATTTGTTTATGGCTTACGTAAGTATGACCATGTTTCTCAATTTCGTGCTCAACTTAATTGGCTCCCAATCCGTCTTCGCCGTGATATGCACATCCTTGTATTCCTCTTTAAGATCCTTAACTTTCATAACTTTCCTTCCTATCTACGTTCCCGCTTCAAGGTTCTTCCTCCTCCCTCACGCTCTAGGCGGTCTTGCGTGGTTCCGTCGCTTGACGTACCTATGAGCAATACCAAATTTCTACAGAAATCCTTTTCTGTGTACGCAGCCTCCCTCTGGAATAACCTTCCTCATCCTATCCAAAGAAGCCCATCAATTTTGTCCTTTAAGTCCAAATTGAAAAATCATTTACTTGCTTGTCTGAACAATTAATTTAAAGTCATAGACAGTATAACATTCGCACTATGTTTTTATAAGAATAAAAAAAGACATATATTTTGCATAATATGTATGTTTGTGTATATACAGTATGTATGTATGAATGTATGTAAGTATATATGTATGTATGTATGTATGTATGTAGGTCTATGTATGTATTTATTTGTTTGTATATGTAAATATGTACTTATTTATATAATATATATTTAATTTATATTGTATTCATTTCAATGTTTATATTTCTTTTGTTTATTTTAAACATTTTAATTATTTGCACCACTTATTCCCGCTTTTTAAAATTTATTCACTTCCATTGGTTGGCTGGAAGAGATTTCTTTTAGAAATAAGCCCACCGTTGTCAACGAAATTTACTTGTTTATATATTTCATTTGTATTTTTTTTCTTATGTGCAATAAAGAATATATAATATATGTAATATATTATGTACCTACCTATGTATGTAACACTCTCATTTATACATAACGAGAGTACGTAGATCGAGTTAAAATAAAAAAAAAAATAAAAAAATACATTATAGTAATAATAAATTAATAATAAATCTTTATATACGTAAACGACGATACCTACATACTGCATATGAAAAGTACCCTAAGAAGTTATAACACATCATACACGTCGTGATAATATAGATAATTCATTATATTATTCACATATACATATATCAAAACAGTACGTACGGTCAACTAGTCTCAACTAAAATATACCTATATTTTTACTCATATATAGGTATATAAATATTTTTCTTTATACATTAATATAATATATTTATATATAAATATATATATATATATATATATTGTTTTTTTTTTTTTTTGCAATCGTATCATCGCGTAAATGCTCCATGACTTTTTTTTTTTTTTTTTTTTTTATAATATTTAATGTTGATCATTCCTCGTAAAATATTCATTAATTCGCTTTGAACGAAAAATCTCATCACTCATATAATATGCCCACGGCATACACGCATATTATACACATAATCCTATCGGAACTACCACCACCACACCACCACCACCACCATCATCATCATCTCGAACGAACCGCCGCGCTTCTCGATCGCCTCGATAACCGCCCGCCCGACGCCCGACTACGTTTACTAATAATTCATTTTATTTTATTTCATTTATTTATTTATTTACTTTATTATATCCAAAGTACTCACCGATTATTGGTATATGTCGCCGGAGTAGACGGCGGTGGCGGCGGCTGCGGTGAGCAGTTCCCTTAGCGGAGGCATGCGTGTGTGTTTTACGAGGCTCCACTTGGAGCTCCCGCAGACGGCACACCTCGACCCGCACGCCTGCAGGCCGTCTTCCACGGGCGAGCGGGTATTCTTCGCTTTCGATCTGCAGACGTTAATCATTGTCTAATTAAATTTTTATAGAGAAAAATGACTTTTAAACACGACTAGAGGTACGCGAGTAGCACCTCGACGAATTCGAGGGCTCGTATTTCGGCCGGGACGCCGTCTCGGCCCACATTTAGCGCTCGTGTCGACGGACAGGTTCACAAGCGAGCCCCTCACGGGTCGCGGGTTCATCTATACATATCAAATTATGTAAAAAATCTTATTATCTAGATGCATGTTAGTGAAAAGTTTTGTGCGTTCGTACGAGAAAATGTCTAGCGACACCGCGGCTCTCCTCACGGTATCGCTAACGCTCTTACTGCCACTAGCGACCTCTACCACGCTAGTAGCGTACAATCTCGCCGCATATATAAACTTTACTCTTCGCTCGTCACCGACTACTACTACTACTACGTCGTTGTCTCCGTTGTAGTGTTCTCGTGCGTGCGTGCGTGTGTATAATTGTGTGATACGTGAAAAAAAAAAAATAATAAAAAAAAATTAAAATGGCCGATACAGCAGTCGCATCCGAAGCTCCCGCACCGGCGACGCCCGCGAAGAAACCCAAAGCGTCGGCGGCGCCGGCCGGCGGCTCCGCGGCCGCAGCCAAGAAGCCAAAGGCGAAACCGACCCACCCCAAGACCTCCGAGATGGTGAACAGCGCCATCAAGGAGCTCAAGGAGCGCAGCGGTTCCTCGCTCCAGGCGATCAAGAAGTACATAGCGGCCCAGTACAAAGTGGACGCCGAGAAGTTGGCGCCGTTCATCAGAAAGTACCTGAAGAGCGCCGTCGAGTCCGGCGCTCTGATACAGACCAAGGGCAAAGGCGCTTCGGGCAGTTTCAAGCTCGAGTCCAAGTCGTCCGCGTCGAAGGGCAAGCAGGCGTCCGCCGGGGCCGGCGGCAAGGGATCCGCCGCATCGGGCGCCGCCTCCGCCGCGTCCTCCGGCGGCGCTAGGTCGAAGAAGGCCGCCGGAGCCGCGGCCGCCGCCTCCGGCAGGGGCGGCAAGAAGGCAGCCGCCGCGGCCGCGTCCGCCGCCTCCGCGTCGTCGCCGTCGAAGTCGTCCAAGGCGAAGGCCGCCATCAAGGACAAGAAAGCGGCCGCCGCCAGGAAGAAGCCGGCCGCCGCGTCCGCCGCGGCCAAGAAGGCCTCCGCGGCCGCCGCCGCCGCCGCGTCGGCGTCCTCCTCGAAGGCGAAAGGCGCCGCCGCATCCAAGGCCAAGAAGACCGCCAAGCCGCCGACGAAGAAGCCGAAAGCACCCAAACCCAAGAAGGCTGCGACACCCAGATCCAAGCCGGCGGCGAAGAAGGCCGCGTCGGCTGCGAAAAAGTAATATCAAAGTGTTAAACGAATTAACGCTCAGTAAGATAATTGTGCGAGTGTTGTTGTTGTTGTTTGTGTTGTTGTTGTTGTGCGGCGGTGATGTGCTTGCAATAATAATAATAATGCAGCGTAACGATATGGTTCACGTTAAGCGTTCCACAACTGTGACGTCATCACCGTCATCGTCCACGGCTACTCCAACGACGACGACGACGACGACGACGACAACGAAACACATGAATTCTTACCACAAGACGGCGTCCCGACGACGTCGCCGTGGCCGCGGCCGCGTGGTAGCAGCAGCGGCGGCGGTGACGACGATAGAACGCCGAAATGTGCAATATTACGCACGACAAAAAGCCCTTTTCAGGGCTAACAAACGTTTCAGAAATATTAAATTACTAGTTTCTACGATGAGACGTCTCTATCACGTATCAAATATATGTATATATATATATATAAAAAAAAAGAAGAACTTACCAATTAAATCATGTAGCGTGCGAACCTTATTCATCCCAACACGTTTACCACTTCATTTCACTCCTATCACACTATCTGCAATCAATAAAAATACACAATATTAGCATGTGACATGTGCACCATTCATTATAACAATAATATATACATATAATATATAATAAAAATAACCATTATGAATTTTACACTGCAAACAAACATTCAACTGATTTGGCGGCAAAAATCCCAACCACAGTATATACAAAAATAAATTGACGTAGCTTTTCATATTTCGAATATGAAAGGATTAGATCTTAGCGATATTCAGCCTACACAGATAAATAAACACAAAAAAAAAAAAAACTATATATATATATATATATATATATATATATATATATATATATATATATATATATATATATATATATATATATATATATATATATATATATATATATATATATATATATTATAATATAATATTTATATGTTTAATATTTTATTTTGTTATTTACTTTGTTTTATAATTATCATTATATATTTTTTTTTTTTTTTTTAAGGCGGTGATAACTTTAATTTAGTAATAAAAGAAAACGAAACATAAGAAGATCTCGGCTGTCCTCGGCTTTCCTCGACGTGGATATCGTGCGCGTTCGTAGCCACAGTCGCTGAGTCGCATCCCCACCTACTGTGCGCGCCGTGTGGCAGTATAAAACCCACTTTTGGCAAAAATTCTATATAAACTCACGTAGAACCGCCGCGCGCACACGGAATTGCAAGCTCGTACTGTACGGACGTGTCGACGCTCCGTACGGCCCGAACCTTTCTCTTTCAACCTTGAAATATTAAATATTTATTAATAAATATTGTAATTATTTCGCCGGCGTTTCGACGCCGTGTTGACGTTGCGACGTCATTGACGTCGCTCTTTTTGATTCACAGTCTCCTCACTGTTAGGGATTGTATGGTTGCCGGGTACGAGCTACCAGCGACGCTACTGCCGTCTCAGCAATGAGCGGCCGAAGCGGCGCGCAGCGGGATCGCTCCCGCTCGCGCCCCAGAGCTCCCCCGGATGTAGGGGCCAGTGGGTCGGGGGCAACCCCACCCCCTCGCGCCCCACTCCCCCCTAGGGCAAAGTCTCCAGCGGGTTCTGCCCCTGCGCGGAGCATGCCACCAATCGGCCCTTCGTCGGCCACACTTGACTCCGGCCTCAAGACCATCCGAGGCCCCCCAGCCACCGGGTCCTCTGTTACCAGTGGCCCCACTGACTCATCCCCAGGCCGTTCTTTGGCCAGGCCCGCTTTCGGGGCGAATACCCGGACACCCGAGGAGCGTGTCTTGACAACACGCCCCACTGGTGGTTCCGGCCCCCTACCAGCGGCCTCTGCTACCTCTGCGGGAGTTGTTTCCACCCCCCCGCATACTGACACCACTACTATGACGCCGCAGCGGGCTTCTAGACCCGCTGCAAGAGAGGCCCAGCCCTCCAAGAGGTCGCCCTCCGCGCCCTCCCGTATCGAGGCGGAGCTGTCGCCGAGAACGTTGCTGCACAGGGACATGATCCTTGTGGCCCAGCTGCAGCAGCGAGGAGCCATCTCCAGTTCATTGCTGGAACATATTAGTATGTTCCTCAATGACAAGGAGAAAGAGCTCGAGCGCTCCAGCACCGCATCGGACGTGAGGATGGAGGAAGCGCCCCTTCCGACCCTCACTCCCCAGCGGAGACCAAGGCCCGTTGACGAGGCCACCGACATCGACCCCAAGAGGCTTTGCGCCCAGCCGCGCCCCGTCGCCCCGGGAGCCTCAAGGGATCCACGCCTCCGGAATAGAGAGGCGCAGAGTCCAGTGCCCACCCCTGGACCTGCAAACACTGCCACCACCACCACCACTACTAGCACCACAGGTGTGGACACCGGGTCGGTCACCTTCGCCGATGCGCTCCGGGCAGGAAGCCCGAGCCAGGCGGCGCAGGCAGCGCCGGCCCCACCACCCGCACCCGCACCGACACCTAGGCCTCGCTACCCACCTTTGGTAGTGGAAGCACTGCCAAACTGGGCGACCCACTTTCGGGCGCTCAGAGAAAGGTTGGGGCACGCACCCAATGCGCGCCCTTTTGGCAAGGGGGTACGATTCTCTCCAGCGTCGGAAGAAGAGTATCGCGTCATCCAGCGATACCTCACCGAGCTGGAGAAACACGAGAGAATCAGCTGGTTCTCCTACGCCCTCCCCTCGGAGATGAGTCGGAAGGTAGCCATCAGGGGGCTGCCGGTCACGACCACTCCCGAGGAGATAACGGAGGCGCTAGGAGAACTAGGCTACCAGGCGGAGTACGTCCGCCCTATACGGGCTAGGAAGGGTCGTCCGGGCTGCATTTTCTTCGCAGTCCTGACGAACACCCCGGACCTGGTACCTGGCATCTACAGCGTAACATAGCTGCTGTACATGCCAGGCATCAAAATCGAAGCCTGGCGCAGCCGGAAGGGCCCAGCGCAGTGTCATCGCTGCCAGGCCTTCCGGCACTCAAGCCACGGCTGCCATCGTCGCATGGCCTGTGTCAGGTGCGGAGGCGAGCACTTGGCGCGGGAATGCCCTCGGCCGCTAGAAGAACCAGCCACTTGCGCCAATTGCGGGGGAGCTCACCCCGCTAACCACACCTCCTGCCCCCAATTTAAGCGGGAGCTCCAGAACAAAAGGGCTGGCACACTGGCCCTCACTGCCGCCACCAAGAAGCCAGCGTCGGTCGCTCCGGTCCCTACCAATATGGTAGCTGCGGAAGCACATGCCTCTTCTTTGATGGCACCGGCCAACCCACCCTCCTCGCGAGTCGGTGGCCGAAGAGCCTCTAAGAAGAGGTCGAAGAAGGGGAAAGGTGGCAAGAAGGGTGCAGCACCCTCGACCCTCCCCTCGAAGCCAGCCTCCACAACGGCAGCCCCTGATGCTGCCCCCGCACAGGGTGAATCCCGCGCGAACATCGACAGGGCCATCGACGTCCTGAAGGACGTTCTGGTCGCCCTTAAGGAGAACCGTGACCCTGTCGAGGTCGTGCTCCAAGGCATGATGCGTCTACTTACAAATGGATAAGTTACGCATCATGTTTTGGAACGCCGCTGGCCTGAAGCAGCGAGCCCACTTCCTCCGGCTCCTGCTCAGACAGCAAAATATAGACGTCGCCCTCGTGAATGAGAGCCACCTTCGCGAGTCTGACACTTTCACCGCGTCAGGGTATCACATCTTACGCCTTGACGCGGTGGAAAGCGTCTACCGGGGACTGCTTATTGCAGTCAGGCGTAATCTCCCCCACCTGCCTCTTCCTGACACTAACACTCAGTCCTTCCAATCCCTGGGGATCGAACTGAGTGTCGGCATGCAGCCCATCAGGCTGTATGCCGTGTACCGGCCTCCTAATTCCTCCCTTCTTCTCGCCGAAGTCCAGCGGCTCCTAAGTGACACCACCCCGACAATAGCGGCGGGGGACTGGAATGCGAAGCATCCAGCGTGGCATTGTCACCGCGAATGTCCCACTGGCAGGAGACTCTTCGAGGACTCCGACCGACACGGCTACGTGGTGGAGGGGCCTGACGAACCAACCCACTACATCCGCGAGTCGCACGGTACCACGATCGATCTCCTAGTTCACAAGGGGATCGATCCTGGCCCGGTGTCCCTCGAACCACCAGAGGTCCTGCCAGAAACCTGTGGATCTGACCACCTCCCCGTCATCTTCGCCATACGGGGAAAACCAGAAGCCGCTGGACGTCCTCCCCGTCGGGGACTGATCTGCTGGCCTCGCTTTGAAGCCCTCACTGCGCAGCTGACGCCACCACGCGAGGAGCCGCTTGCTGATCCGCCTAGTGTCGACCGACTTGAGGCGTCGATCACAGCGACGATCACAACTGCCCTCCGTGAATCCACTGCCCCAGCAAGTCCTACCAGACTTCCCCCAACCCCACGGCACATTGCCGAACTCATTGCGCGGAAGAGGAAGACGCGCATTGAGTGGCAACAGACCCGCGAGCCTGCCACCAAAACCAAACTCAATGGCTTGGTGGAGCGAGTTCGCAGAGCGCTCGCGGAGTCCTACGCCGAAGGTTGGGACGCGAGGATTAGAGACGCCAGTGAGGATGCAGCCTCTCTTTCAAGGCTGAGCCGGCAGATCCTCAAGAAGCCCCCACCCTCCAGACCCCTACTCCACCCCGATGGCACGCTGCGCTATGACTCTCAAGGCAGGGCCGACATACTGGCAGACCACCTTGAGGGTCAGTTTGCGCCGAACCCCAGCCTGCGCCCGGAGTCCCACGCGCGGCTGGAGGCAGCGGTCACCGAATTCCTGTCCAACCCTCCCATTCCGACTCCACCTCCACCTTTCTTCTCCCCGTCGAGCGTCAAGAAAGCGATCGCTAAACTCAAGCCTCGCAAAGCTCCGGGGATAGACGGAGTGCCTAATCTAGCTCTCATTCACCTTCCCAGAAGGACCATATCATCACTCACCAGGCTCTTCAACGCCATCCTTCGGCTGGGCTATTTCCCGCAGGCTTGGAAGGAAGGCCTGGTAGTGATGATACCGAAGCCCGGTAAGGATTACAGGAGACCAGAGGGGTATCGCCCCATCACCCTGTTGAACGCCATCTCCAAACTGTTCGAGAAGCTACTGTTGCCACTCATCCAAGCGCACTTCCAGCCGCGCTCCGAACAGTTTGGCTTCCGCAGTGGACACTCGACCACCCTCCAGCTGGCCCGAGTTATCCACTTTGCCACCGCCGCACTAAACAGGAAGGAACGACCAGTGGCGGCCTTCCTGGACGTGTCCAAGGCGTTTGACAGGGTGTGGCACACCGGTCTCCTGTACAAGGTGATCGGACTGGGCACTCCGTTCCACATAGTGAGGGTCTTAGCCGAATTCCTCCGCGGCAGGACCTTCCGTGTGAAGGTGGACACCACCCTGTCCTCTTCCTCCCACCCCATCGCAGCAGGGGTCCCTCAGGGTAGTACGTTGTCGCCTACCCTGTACGCAGCGTACACCGACGACATCCCTGGCCAAGAGGACACCATGTTGGCGCTCTACGCCGACGACGTGGCGATCCTCACCAAGTCCCTCAACGCCAACCACGCGGCGTTGAAACTCCAAAGAGCCCTCGACCTTCTGCCCGACTGGCTAGCGGAGTGGAGGCTCACGCTCAATGTGGCAAAGACCCAGACCCTCTCGTTTGGGAGCCACTTGGCGTTGCCTCCTCCGATCAGCCTCCAGGGCGAACAGGTCGATTGGGCTCAACAAATCACATACCTGGGCGTCATCATAGACAGACGTCTTTCGATGGTGGCCCAGGTATCCAAGGCCAGGAAAGCGGCGAGAGCTGCGCTGGCCCTGCTGCGTCCCCTTTTCCGCTCCCGACTTCCCCTCCGCACCAGACTGGGACTGTACAAAACGTACGTCAGGCCCCACTTGACGTACGCAGCCCCAGCATGGTACTCCCTCACCAGTCCCAACCAGCGTCGCGTCCTGCAGTTGACGCAAAATGTGGCCCTCCGCAGAGTCGCCCAGGCTCCTCGATACGTGAGGAACGCCACTATACAGCGTGACCTCCGTGTCGAGAGCCTCGAGGACCATATCGTCCATCTCGCTGCCCGCGCCTTCCACCGTGCCGATGCCTCGGATCATTTACACATCCGAGACATCGCACCGTGGCATGCCCGTCCGCCCGACGCTCGCAGATTCCCTAGGGATCTCCTACCCATTTCCCCTTCTCCCGACTCCTGAGCCGCTACTTAGGCCGCTGGTCGCCTAAGCCGGGCCTCTCCTGGGTTACCAGGAGACTCACTCGGCTGGGCTGACCGCCCTAGTAGCACACGGCTCCCCCCACTCCAGTTGTCCTCATCCCTGTCCTGTATAGGACACTCTGTTTGGGCATAAGCCCAACCCAACGACGCGCCCATATTAATGGGCGGAGGTAGACACCAACGGCAAGAGGGCCACGCCCTGATACCGTTTTCCTCTCTCCCCTCGAGGTCGAGAGAGTGTGAATACATCAACGCGCGCACACACGCTCGCGGACGTTATTATCTTTGTTTTATATTTATATCAACTCTCCAAATAACATGTCGGGTCGCGGTAAGGGTGGCAAAGTGAAGGGAAAGGCAAAGTCTCGCTCCAACCGTGCAGGACTTCAGTTTCCCGTCGGACGTATACACAGACTGCTGAGGAAGGGCAACTACGCAGAACGCGTGGGTGCCGGCGCACCGGTGTACCTCGCGGCCGTGATGGAATATCTGGCCGCCGAAGTGCTCGAGTTGGCCGGAAACGCGGCCCGCGACAACAAGAAGACCAGAATCATCCCCAGGCATCTCCAGTTGGCGATCAGAAACGACGAGGAGTTGAACAAGTTGCTCTCTGGCGTTACGATCGCGCAGGGCGGTGTCCTGCCTAACATTCAGGCCGTGCTCTTGCCCAAGAAGACCGAGAAGAAAGCCTAATTCTCACACCTCTTCAGTGCATAGTGCTGCGTGACGTCACGTGTGTGTGTGTATATGTGTGTTTTTCTGTGTGCGTGCGAGTGCCTGTCGCGTCGTAGATTGCGCGCGGCGCACACACAGATACAACTATCCACCACCACCACCACCACCAGCATTGTGCGCCGAAAAATTATTAAAAGGCCCTTTTCAGGGCCACAATATACATCCGTAAAAGCTTTGAAATTGCATAAAAGTTTCACTGTGCGAGACGTCTCACCTTCACGTCATGACATGACAAATAGATAGATATATATCACATAATAATAAATAGACTATTTACTACATGAAAGACAATGAATAGTATAATATATATATATATATATATATATATATATATATATATATATATATATATATATATATATATATATATATATATTTCCAAAAAAAATAATATAAATAAATAGAAAATTCAAATAAGAATTGGCAGATAATAATATTAATACTTGTTATTATTTACACATTTGTTCAGTTAGTATTGACGAACAATACTAACTACTATTTTTTTTTTTTTTTTTTTTTTTTTTTTTTTTTTTTTTTTTTTTTTTTTTTTTTTTTTTTTTTTTTTTTTTTTTTTTTTTTTTTTTTTTTTTTTTTTTTTTTTTTTATAATGTATAATAAAAAAGAAAATTTGAAAATTCAAATAAGAATTGGGAATAATAATAATTGGTATTATTTACATAGACATTTGTATATATATATATATATATATATATATATATATATATATATATATATATATATATATATATATATATATATATATATATATATATATATATATATATATATATATATATATATATATATATATATATATATATATATATATATATATATATAGTGTGTGTTTGTTTGTTTATAATTAATATACGTATCAACTTGCTGAGGGTGCAGGGCAGCGTGGTGAAGGGGGGGGGGGGGGGGGTTGGGTTTTAATAAGAATGCGGGGGGGGGGGGGGTCTCGTCCCCGTTCTTGGTCGCGCGTACGGAGTTCTCATTGGTCGATTCAGTGTCGGTGACTAGTGAACGTCGCTAGCGTTTGTGCGTTCACCCAAAGTGAGTACATCTCGAGTTCGACAACGAACTTTTATTACAGTGCCTGTAAGCCTGCCAGTGCTGTGTCACTATTATCACATCGATCAATATCAATAATATAAATCGCAATGCCGCCCAAGACTAGCGGAAAGGCCGCCAAGAAATCGGGCAAAGCCCAAAAGAACATCTCCAAATCGGACAAGAAGAAGAAGAAGCACAAGAGGAAGGAGAGCTACGCCATCTACATCTACAAAGTGCTCAAACAAGTCCACCCGGACACCGGTATCTCCAGTAAGGCGATGTCCATCATGAACTCTTTCGTTAACGACATCTTCGAGCGAATCGCCGCAGAAGCGTCCCGTCTCGCCCACTACAACAAGAGGTCCACTATAACATCCAGGGAGGTGCAGACCTCTGTGAGGCTCCTGCTGCCCGGCGAGTTGGCCAAGCACGCGGTCAGCGAAGGCACCAAAGCCGTCACCAAGTACACGAGCTCCAAGTGAAGTGTGTGTTCCTTCGTGACAAATGCGAATGCGCAAGTGCGGCAAACAGTGTCTCGTCGGCGGTGGTGGTGGTGTACGCGGTGTGTCTGCACCGTCGCACTCCTCCGCCTCCTCTACCTGCGTGGTGTGTTGTGCACCGTCGCATGTGCGTGTTCGCAAGAACACAAAAGTCAAAAGGCCCTTTTCAGGGCCACAAAATTATTCATGTTGAAATATACAGTTTCTCGCAAAACGTTCTAGAAAAGCTTATGTGTATATATACATATAAGTGTCTATATAACAACAACAATAATAGTTAAGCATGTTTTACATAAATAAATGCGACCTTAAAAGAAAAATTAGAAAAATAAAAAAAAAATAATAAGTGACATTCTTCCAATAAGATTATTAAACTTTGTTCATTAGCTAATTAATTAACAATTATAAATATATGTATATTATGTTCACTAATAGCTCATTGCATTACCATCATTGTTGTTATCGTTAGATATTATTATTATACGTGATTAGAGAAACAAGAAATAAAAAGAAAAAATAATAATATATAAACAAATACTAATCAGAGAAATTATATCTATCTATTACTAAATGGTAATCATCATATTTGTTAGGTGAATACATAATGTATATAACACGGCTCCATCCAGGCGTATCTGTAACGATCGAACGATCTACTGTCGCCTAAACACTTAATCTGATCCTGACGCGACGATCCTTAATCCTCAACGCTAACAATTTTCAATGCCGAATATACTGCACACTCAGTACGACGAACGCGACGCTTCGTTCGTTCATCTTCGGCGAGAGAGTGCGCCGCTGTGCGAATGAGACGGCACGTATAAATATCACCACTGTATAAATGGGGACTTTTTCGCGCCCCAACGCTATCATCAGTGACTCGCAAGTCTCGCACCTGTACGGACGTTCCGCGCTCCGTACAATCGAACTTGCCTTTCACTTTTAACCTTGGAAAGTATTCAATATTATTTAAATAAAATATTGTGTTACTTCGCCGGCGTTCTGTCGCCGAGCCGATGCGGCGAGGGTCATTAGTGCAACGTCGCAACTCGTTTTATTGAATTCTCGGTTCGTTTGTGTCTGTCTTGTATTCGTATCTTTCGTATCGTCTTTGTGTCGTTTGCGTTTTTACGTTGTCGGGTTCAATTCCCAAATGGCTTTTGTGGTTGTTCGGTGCGGGAAACTAACACGCTTTTGGCCGACTCAGTGATGAGCGGCCGAAGCGGCGCGCCAGCGGGATCGCTCCCGCTCACGCCCCAGACCTCCCCCGGAACCGTGGGGCCCGGAGGGTCGGGGATAACCCCCACCACCCCCGCGCCCCACTCCCCCCTAGGGCTAGATCCCCCTGCAGGTTCTGCCCCTGCGCGGAGCATGCCCCCCCTCGGTCCTTCGCCGACCGCAGATTTAGACTCCGGCCTCGTGACCAACCGAGGCCCCCTGCCGCTGGTATCGTGGCTACCAGTGGGCCCCCTGAGGATGGTCGCTCAAGGGCTAGGCCCGCTTTTGGGGCGGTTTCCCGGACACCGGAGGCCCGTGATTTCAACACGGGCCCCTGGCGCTTTCGGCCCCCAAACTGCGGCCTCTGCCCCCCCCGCGGGTGATGAAGTCACCTCCCCGCGCGGCTCCGTTTCCCTCGGTATTGACACCGCAGCGGGCTTCTAGGCCCGCTGCTAGGGAGGCTCAGCCCTCCAAAAAGGTCGCCCTCTGCTCCCTCGCGTATCGAAGCGGAGCTGTCGCCGCGAACGCTGCTGCATAGAGATATGATTTTAGTGTCTCATCTGCAGCAGCGCGGAGCCATTTCCCAGTCATTGCTGGAAGCATATAGCATGTTCCTCAATGACAGGGAAAGGGAGCTCGAACGCGCCAGCGCCGCGACGGACGTGGAGGATGGAGGTAGCGCCACCCCCGACCCTCACTCCCCTGCGGAGACCCAGGCCCGCCGATGAGGCCACCGACCATTGACCCCAAGAGGCTTTGCGCCCAGCCGCGCCCCGCCGCCCCGGGTGCCTCTAGGGACCCACGCCTCCGTAACCGTGAGGCGCAGGGCCCAGCAATAGTAGCTGGTCCTGTCCACTGTACCGACTGCCACCACCAGCAGCACCACTGATGCGGGCGCAGTGAGCTCGGTCACCTTTGCCGATGCGCTCCGGGCTGGAAGCTCGAGCCAGGCGGCACAGGCAGCACCGGCCCCTGCACCCACCGCTGCCCCAACACCGAAGCCAAGATACCCTCCTCTCGTAGTGGAGACACTGCCCAACTGGGCGACCCATTTCCGGGCGCTCAATGACAGGCTGGGTCACGCCCCAAACGCGCGCCCACTCGGCAAAAGGGGTGCGCTTCTCTCCAGCGTCGGAGAATGAGTACCGCGTCATACAGCGGTACCTGACCGACCTGGAGAAGACGGAGAAGATAAGTTGGTTTCTCCTACGCGCTGCCCTTCGGAGAATGAGGTCGCAAGGTAGCCATCAGGGGGGCTACCCGTGCGACACCACTCCGGAGAAACACGCAGGCGCGGGGGACTCGGCTACCAAGCCGAGAGTCCGTGCGTCCAATCAAGGAGGAGGGTCGACCGGTTGATATTGTTCGCAGTCCTGTTGACAACCCGATCTTCCCTGGCCTATACCCATTCCCCCGCTGTTGTCTAGACGGGCATCAAAATGAGGCGTGGCGCAGGCGGACGGGCCCCCGCGAAGGTCATCCGCTGCCAGGCCTTCCGCCCACTCGCGTCATGGGTGTCATCGGCGCAGGCCTGAGTGAGGTGCGGCGAATAGCACTTCGCCCGGGACTGCCACGCCCTCTCGAGCAAACCGGCCCACCGTGCAATTGTGCGGGCCCCCCGCCAACTATACAGCCTGACCCCAATATAAAAGGGAGCGCAACTAGAGAGCCGGGACATGCTCTCACGACCGCCCCCAAAAGACTAAAAAGGGACAAGGGACCAAAGTCTGTCGCCTCCGTGGTCCCGGTCAACACGGTGGCCGCAGACGAACAGGCCTCTTCACTGATGGCTCCGGCCAACCACCTTTCCACAAGGACGTGGGCGTGGGCCTAGAGCTTCCAAGAGAGGTCCAAGGGCAAAATGAAGAAGGGGAAGGCTCTTCCACAGCCCCTAGGACCTTCGGGAACCCGCAGCAGCCCTCTGCTGCGCCGTCCACCCGCGCCAAGCGGCGCACAGATCCACCGATTCCAGGACGACCCTCGACAGGGCATCGAGGTGTCCATCAAGGAGTTCTGGTCGCTTGAAGGAGGAACGAGACCCTGTTGAGGTCGTACTCCAGGGCATGATGCGCATTGCTTAAAAATGGATAGGCTGCGCATCAGTAATGGAATGTCCACGGCTGAGAAAAGGCGAGTTCATTTTCCTCAGGCTCCTCTCGCCAACAAAATATTGATGTGTGGCCCTCATCAAGGAGACTCATTTAAGGCCCCCTGATTCAATAAACATCCCGGGGTATATAGTTCTGCGTAGGGCCAACGCGGAGCACACCTGGAGAGGGCTTCTCATTGCTATCCGGCCGCAACGTCCGCACTCGTGATTCCCGACTGGCCACCCAGAGTCCTGTCCTTGGGGCGAGTCGCCATTGGTTAGAAGCAGTAAGGCCTGTTTGCCATTTACGACCCCCTCGTCTCCTCTAAGACTGCGTGAAGTTCAAAAGTCTTAGGGGCACCACCTACCATTGCAGCAGGGGACTGGAAACCCAAAAACCGGCCATGGCGATGCCACAAGGCCTGCCGAACCGGGAAGGAAGCTCTCGAGGACGCCGAAAGACGTGGATATGTTGGTGGAGGGGCCTGACGAACCCCACCCACCAACACCTATAGACGGCTACCTCCCCGACCACGATCGATATGGTCGTGCACAAGGGGCTGGAGCCAGTTCGGGTTCTCGAACCTGCGGGGAAACGTTGCTGGATGCATTACGGGTCCGACCATTCCGTACTCCTATCCTACGGGACGCCAGCAGGTTCAGACGCCCCTCACGCAGGGGGATCCTCGCTGGCCAAATTCGAAAAGCCCTCTCCGCCCACGACGCCACTACGCGAGGAGCCGCGTTGGATCCCGCCGAGTGTCGATCAGTAGAGGCGTCGATCAAGCGGCTATCCAGACTCGCTCAGGAGCCATACCCCTGCCACCCCATTGAGGACTTCCCCCAACTCCCAAGCACCTTGCCGACCTCATTGCGCGGAGAGGAAAACGCGCATGAGTGGAAACAGAATCGCAGACTGCCACCAAGTCGAAACTCAACGACTTGGTGGAGCAAGTCCGCGCTGCGCGCGCAGACGTCTATGCTGCGAGTTGGACGAAAGAGGAGTTCACGCGCCGGCGAGGATCACGCCTCGCTCTCAACGCTGTGCAGGCAGCCTAACAATAAACCCCCTATCAGACCTTTTACCACCAGACGGCTCATTGCGCTATGACTCTCAGGCAGGGCCGACTACTGGCAGCCCACCTGGGAGTCAGTTCAGCCAACCCCAGCCTGCGACCGGAGTCCCACTCGCGGCTGGAGGCCACCCCCCGTCAGGGGCAACCCCTATCCAAACCACCCATCCTGGATGCCACCCTCCACATTTTCTTCTCCCCGTCGAGCGTTGAGGAAGGCGATTACTATCGCTAAAGCCTCGCAAAGCTCCGGGGATAGATGGTGATGCCCACTTGGCGCCTTCGCCATCTGTCGAAGAAGGACCATAGCATCACTCACCAGGCTGTTTAACGCATCTGCGAGTCGGTATTACCCAGCAGGAAGGAAAGGCTGGTAGTGATGTACCCCAAGCCGGGCAAAGGACCGGCGCAGACCGAGGGCTACCGCCCATCACCTCGTTGAACGCCTTATCCAAGCTGTTCGAGAGCTGCTGGGCCTCTCCTCCAAGCGCACTTCAACCCAGCTCCGAGCAGTTTGGATTCCGCAGTGGACACTCGACAAACTTGCAGCTGGCTCGAGTGATCCAATACCTCACCGAAGCACACAACAAGAAGAAAAAGCAGGAAGTCGCGCCTTTGGATCGTGGCAAGGCGTCCGACAGGGTGTGGCACCCCGGGCTGTTAATTTAAGCTGGTCAAGTTGGAACCCATTTCACCTCGTGAGGATCCTGGCGAGTTCCTCGCGGCCCCGGTCTTCGGGTAAAGGTGGAAATCCCTGTCCTTCCCACCCCATTGCAGATGGTGTCCCGCAAGGTAGCCGTTGTCGACTACCTTGTATGCTGCCTACACTGACGACGTCCCTAAGGCATCATGACCCATGTTGGCGCTCTACGCCGACGATGTCCGCGCTCCTGGCGACAAGTCCTCAACGCCACGATGCGGCGTTTGAAACTCAGCGGGCCCTAGATCTGCTGCCGGACTGGCTAGAGGAGTGTGGAGGCTTCGCTGAAACGGGCCAAAACCAGGCGATTTCGTTTGGGTACCAAACCAGCGCCGCCTCCTCCGCTGGTCCCAGGGAGAACAGTCAGAAGGGTCCGCTAAGGGTCACAACCTGGGAGTTGACATTGAGAGGACAACTCTGATGGCCTCCAGGTGGACAAAGCCAGGAACGCAGCGAGAGCTGCAATGGCACAATCCATCCGTACGGAGATCCGTCTACCGATTCGTACCAGTGGGACTTTAACAACAACGTATGTTCCGGCTCGCACATGACATACGCGTCCACAGCTTGGTATGCGCTCCCACCCGTGAGGGTAAACGGCGTCACTGCAAACAGTCCAGCATGTGGCCCTTCGACGCATCGTCCAAGCCCTCGATACGTGAGGAACGCACCATAAAGCGGGGGGGGGGGGGGGGGGGGACCTCCGTATCGAGAGCATCCCCGAAGACCACAGTGCAGCTGACGCCGAGCCTTCCATCGGCCGATGGTCTCGGATCACCTAACATATCCGAGACATCGCACCGTGCATCCCGTCCACCGGACGCCGTAGTAGTTCCCCGGGATCCATCCCTCCCACACTCCCCTCCGATTCCGAGCTGTACTAAGGTCGCTGGTCGCTAAGCTGGGCCTTATGGCAACAGGAGACTCACTCGGCTGGGCTGACCGCCCTTGTAGAACTAGCTCTCCCTCCTGGACTTCCTCAAACCGTCCATGCACAGGACACAATGTCTGGGCAATCGTAGCCCACCCAAGACGCGCCATATTAATGGGCGGAGGATGACCCAACGGTCAGAGGGCAACGCCTGGAACCGTCTCCCCTTTCCAACCTAGGGGGTAGAAAGAGATGAAATCAACAACAACGCTATCAATTTCCATTACAGCTCTGACGACGGAGACGGTCGTTCGTACGTCTCCTCCTCCGTCTATTATGATTGTTGTCGTTCGTTTGCGCGTGTGTTGTGTGAGTGTTACAGAAAAAGGCCACCGTTACAAGCAGACCGCCCGAGAAAATCGACCCGGTGCAAGGCGCGCGGCAAGCAGCTCGCCACAAAGGCCCGCTCGCAAGAGCGCACCGGCCACCGGCGGGTGGCAGAAGCCCACAGTACAGGCCGGAATGTCGCCCTCGTGAAGATCCGTCGTACCAGAAGCGACAGAGCTGTTGATCCGCAAGCTGCCATTCCAGAGATGGTGCGTGAGATCGCGCAGGACCTTCAGACGATTGCGTTTCAGGAGCTCGCCGTGAGGCCCTCAGGGGCGAGCGAAGCTTATATGGTTCAGTCTCTTCCCCCGAAGACCACAAACCGTGCGCGATCCACGCCACGAGCTGACCATCATGCCCAAGGACATTAGCTCGCGCGCCGTATTCGCGGTGAACGCGCCTAAAGTAATATCAAAATAATGATTTACTGCACGATCGTATGGATCGGACCACACACAAAGGCCCTTTCAGGGCCCACAAATTTTTCTGAATAAAAAAAAAAGGTCGTTTCAATTGGTAACAAAGAATCGTCTTGGTATTCATTCAAAAAAAAACATATATATTAATAATGAAAAAAAATATAGATAAAAAATAAAATATAATGTGTATTCTATATATATAATATATATACATAT
This sequence comes from Dione vanillae, assembly GCA_037178615.1. Classification (NCBI taxonomy): domain Eukaryota; kingdom Metazoa; phylum Arthropoda; class Insecta; order Lepidoptera; family Nymphalidae; genus Dione; species Dione vanillae. Next base: position 67,242 of record JAZFAU010000577.1, read on the forward strand.
ATTAGTAAGAAAGAACTGTTAAAAATTAAAATAATTGAAAATATGTTATTCTGTTGTTGACGCCGATAGTAAATAGTCTAACTTCTGTATGGTGTATTGTAGTCTGTCATGTAGTGATCAAGGGAAGTTTTTTTTTTTTTGTTTAAAGCAATATTACTATAATAAATCGCTCATTATTGTAGTTACATACGGAAATAGTTAGTAATTTTTTTTTTTTTTTTTTTTTTTTTTATATGCTTCTCTGTACGTTTTACGTTTCTGACAAGAAATGTCATACCCCCCACCGCCCCTGTCATTTTTTTTTTGCGTTGCCGACGAAACGAAACTTATACGAATAGTGACGACAACGTCGACGCACAGCGCCGTCCAATAGATAAATAAAGAGCGAAATTCGCCGAGTTACAAAAATTTTAGTCTGTACACGCGGGGTCGAAGTCTCCCGCGTTTAAGTACGCTGAAAGTTATTCAACGCTCATGTCAACATGACCGGTCGCGGTAAAGGTGGAACGGGTGGGAAAAGTGTAGCGAAGCGTCCAGGAAAGTGGTGGCGTGAAACTCCAGGGTATCACGAAGCCGGGCCATCCGTCGTCTCGCCGCAGAGGTGGTTGTGAAAGTATATCCGGTCTGATATTACGAAGAAACCGCGGAGTGTGAAAGGGTGCACTCGAGCGTGATCCGCGACGCCGTCACTACACGAGCACGCAAGAGGAAGACCGTCACCGCCATGGACGTCGTGTACGCTCTGGAAGCGACAGGGGCGCACTCTGTACGGTTCGTCGGTAATTCGACGACGACAACGCCGAGAAACACCGCCGTCGCGTTTGGGATGCCTCGTCCGGACGAGAGCCACCTTCGTCATCGCCGCTCTCGTCTGATGTGCGGTCTGCGAGTGTTCAGGGTGTGGTGTGTGTGTGTTATGTGTGTGCAGGTGCATAAAGTGTTTGTTTATAAATATTTTGCCGAACACTTCTATATACAGAATCCACCGTCATACTCTCGCCCGCTCCGCGGTGGCCGACGGTTGAACGGACGATGGTTGGTGATCTTCTCCACGGCGGTCGCGAGGTCGCGTTTGCAGTGTATCAATAATAATTAAAAAGGCCTTTTCAGGGCCGAATTTATGTTCGAATTAAAAAGAAAAGGTTTCCACGCGCAAAGAAGTCTCAAAAAAAAAAAAAAAAAAAACTATCATAATAACAATAGGGGCATAATAAATATGATCGTATAAGAACTCACAACCATCATAACAAACACCAAATATATGTAAATATTGTACCTAACTATGTATGTAACACTATCATATACATATACGAGAGTAAAGTAGACGAGTTAAAATAAAAAAATAATAAAAAAATACATTTATATAATAATAATAATAATAAATCTTTATATACGTTAAACGACGATACCCTACATACTGCATAGGAAAAGTACAGTAGTAAAAGTAAAGTTATAACACATCATACACGTCGTGATAATATAGAAATTCATTATATTATTCACATAACATATATCAAAACAGTACGTACGGTAAATAGTCTCAACTAAAATTGACCTATATTTTACTATATATAGGTATAAAATATTTTTCTTTATAAATTATATAATATAGTTATATATAACATAGATATATTTGTTTTTTTTTTTTTTTTGCCAAATCGGTATCATCGGCGGTACACTGCTCAAGGACTTTTTTTTTTTTTTTTTTTATAATATTAATGTTGATCATTCCTCGTAAAAATATTCATTAATCCTCTTTGAACGAACCAATCTCATCACTAATATAATCTGCCACGGCATAAACGCTATTATCACCTCATCATACTCGGAACTACCACCCCACACCACCCCACCACCACCAATCATTCATCTCGAACGACCGCGCGCTTCTCGATAGCTCGATACCGCCCGCCCGACGCCGACTCCAGACTATGTTCCTCCTCAATATTCATTTTGTATTTCATTGATTATTTATTTATTTACTTTATTTTATCCAAAGTACTCACGAGTATTGGTATATGTCGACGGAGTAGACGGGGGCGGCGGCGGGCGGTTGAGCCGTTCCCTTAGCGGAGGCAGATTGTGTGTTTTACGAGGCTCCACTTGGAGTCCCGCAGACGGCACACCTCGACCCGCACGCCTGCAGGCCCGTCTTCACGGGCGAGCGGGTATATTCTTCGCGTTCGATCTGCAGACGTTAATCAGTGTAATTAAAATTTTTATAGAGAAAAAAGACTTTTAAAACACGACTAGAGGTACGCGAGTAGCACCTCGACGAATTAGCGGGCTGTATTCGGCCGGGACGCGTCTCGGCCAACATTAGCGCTGTGTCGACGGACAGGTTCACAAGCGAGCCCTCACGGTAGCGGGTTTCATATATACATATCAAATATGTAAAAAATCTTATTATCTAGATGCATGTTAGTGAAAAGTTTGTGCGTTCGTAACGACGAGGGGAAAATGTCTAGCGACACCCGCGGCTCTCCTCACGGTATCGCTAACGCTCTTACTGCACTAGCGACCTCTACCACCTAGTAGCGTACAATCTCGCAGAATATTAAACTTTACTCTTAGCTCGTCACCGACTATATACTACGTCGTTGTCTCCGTGGTAGTGTTCTCGTGCGTGCGTTGCGTGAGGTTAATGTTGTGATACGTGAAAAAAAAAAAATAAATTAAAAAAAAATTAAAGGCCGTACGCATGCATCCGAAGCTCCAGCACCGGCGACGCCCGCGAAAGAAAGAAAACCCAAAGCGTCGCGGCGCCGGCGGCGGCGCGCGGCCCGCCGCCAAGATAGCCAAAGCGCGAAACCGACCACACCCAAGAACCTGCCGAGATGGTGAACAGCGCCATCAAGGGCTCAAGAGGCACGGTTCCTCGCTCCAGGCGATCAAGAAGTCCTAGCGGCCCAGTACAAAGTGGACGCCGAGAAGTTGCTGCCGTTCATCAGAAAGTACCTGAAAGAGCGCCGTCGAGTCCGGCGATCTGATACAGACAAAGGGCAAAGGCGCGCTTCGGCAGTTTGCAAGAGCGAGTCCAAAGTCGTCCGCGTCGAAGGGCAAGCAGGCGTCCGCCGGGGCCGGCAGGCAAGGGACCGCCGCACGGGGCAGCCTCCGCCGCGTCCTCGGCGGCGCTAGGTTCGAAGAAGGCCAGCCGGAGCCGCGGCCGCCGCCCCGGCAGGTGGCGGCAAGAAGGCAAGCCGGCCGCGGCCGCGTCCGCCGCCTCCGCGTCGTCGCAAGTCGAAGTCGTCCAAGGCGACGGCCGCCATCAAGGACAAGGGAAAGCGGCCGCCGCCAGGAAGAAGCCGGGCCGCCGGTCCGCCGCGCCAAGAAGGCCTCCGCGGCCGCCGCCGCCGCCGCCGCGTCGGCGTCCTCGCGAAGGCGAAAGGCGCCGCCGCATCCAAGGCAAGAAGACCGCCAAGCCACCGACGAAGAAGCCGAAAGCACCCAAACCCAAGCAGCGGCGACACCCAGATCAAGCGAGCGGAAAGAAGGCCGGTCGGCTGCGAAAAAAGTATATCAAAGTGTTAAACGAATATTAACGCTCAGTAAGTAATTGTGCGAGTGTTGTTGTTGTTTGGGTGTTGTGTTGTGCGCGGTGCATGTGATTGCAATAATAATAATAAGGCAGTACGATATGGTTCACGTTAAAGCGTTCCACAACTGTGACCGTCATCACCGTAATAGTCCCGGCTACTCAACGCCCGAGACGACCGACGCGACCGACCAGACAACGAAACACATGAATTCTAACAACAAGGGACGGCGTCCCGACGACCCGTCGCCCCCCGTTGCCGCGGCCGCAGTGGTAGCGCAGGCGGCGGCTGGTGAAGGACGATAGAACGTCGGAAATGTGCAATATACGCACGACAAAAAAAGCCCTTTTCAGGGCTAACAACGTTAAGAAATAATAAATTAATAGTTTCTAGAGAGAAGTCTCTATCAACTATCAATATAGTAGTATATATTATATGATCTATTATAATAATATATATTATTATAATATATAATATATATATAGATATATATATATATATCTATATATATTATAATATAAAAAAAAAAAGAAGAACTTACCAATTAAATCAGTAGCGTGCGAACTTATTCATCCCAACACGTTTACCACTTCATATTTCACTCCTATCACACTATCTGCATCAATAACAAATATACAATCTTAGAAGGGGACATGTGCACCATCATTAACCAATAATATATATCCTAAATATATAATAAAAATAACCTTTGAATTTGACACTGCAAACAACATTCAACTGATGGCGGCAAAATCCAACCACCAGTATATGACAAAAAATAAAATTGATGTAGCTTTTCATATTTCGAATATGGGGGGGGGGGGGGGGAAAGGATAGATATTAGCGATAGTCAGCCTACACAGATAAACAAACACAAAAAAAAAAAAAAAAAAAAACTATATCTTATATATATATATATATATATATATAATTATCTATATTATATATATATATATATATATATATATATAAATATATATAGTATATATATATATATATATAATCTATATATATATATTATATAGTAATATATATATATATATAATATATATTATAATATAATTTATTATATGTTTAAATATTTTATTTTGTTATTTACTTTATTTTTAATTAAGCATTTATTTTTTTTTTTTTTTTTTTTTTAGGCGGTGATAACTTTAATTAGTAATAAAAGAACGAAAACATAAGAAAGATCTCGGTGTCCTCGGGCTTTCCCTCGACGTGGATATCGCGCAGGGTTCGTAGACCACAGTCGCTGAGTTAGCATCCACACATTACTGTGCGCGCCGTTTGGCGGTATTAAAACCCACTTACTTTTGGCAAAAATTCTATATAACTCACGTAGAACCGCCGCGGCGCACACACGCCTCGCGGACGTTTATCCTTTGTTTTTTTTTATATTTATATCAACTCTCCAAAAACATGTCGGGTCGCGAAGGGTGCAAAGTGAAGAAAGGCAATCTCGCTACAAACCGTGCAGGATGCAGGTTCCCGTCGGAGTATACACAGATGCTGCGGCAGGGCAAACTACGCAGAACGCGTGGGTGCCGCGCACCGGTGTACCTCGCGGCAGTGATGGACTATCTGGCCGCCGAAGTGCTCGAGTGGCCGGAAACGCGGCCCGCGACAACCAAGAAGGACCAGAATCATCCACAGGCATCTCCAGTTGGCGATCAGAAAACGACGAGGAGTGGGAAAAGTTTGCTCTCTGGCGTTACGATCGCGCAGGGCGGTGTCCGCCTAACATCAGGCCGTGCTTCTTCCCAAGAAAGGACCGAGAAGGGAAAGCCTAATGCTCACACGCTCTTCAGTGCATAGTGCTGCGTGACGTCACGTGTGTGTGTGTGTGTAATGTGTGTTTTTCTGTGTGGCGTGCGAGGGACTGGTACGCGTGTAGATTGCGCCGCGTGCGCAACACCCAGATACAAACTACCCACCACCACCACCACCAGCTTTGTGCGCCGAAAAATTATTAAAAGGCCTTTTTCAGGGCCACAATAAATCGTAAAAGATTTGAAATGGCATAAAGTTTTCACTGTGCGAGACGTCGCACCTCACGGTCATGTCGCACATATACTAAATTTACTACATACAATTTATACATGAAGGGACAATTCATAATATACTCTATATAATATATATTATTTATATAAAAATATGTAATCGATATATATATATATATAATTAAATATATATATATATATAATATATATATATACACAGAGCTACCATTAACAATTTTATATATATATACACTAGATATTATATGTCCACAGAGATACATAACAATTTTAGATATATACACAAAAAAAAAAAAAAAAAATAAATAGAAAATTAACAAGAATTTGGAAGATAAATAGCCGTCTGCAGTTCACTGCCTGCGCACTAGATTCACCCCCTCCAGTTTGTGTGGACATGTTTTGTTCAGTTAGTATGACGAATAAATAACTAACATTATGCTGATATATGTATATATACAAACAAAAAAAAAAATAGAAATGCAAATAAGAATTGGCAGATAATAAACAATTATTATGATTAGTTACATACATTTGTCTCAGTTAGTAGACGAACAATACTACTGTACAAATGTGTAAATAATACCAAATATTATTATTATTATCTGCTATATATATATATATATATATATATATAATCTAATTATATATATATATAATATATTATATATATTATATATATTATATATATAGATATATATATATATAAAATGGGGGTGTTTGTTTTATATTAATATACCTATCATCTTGCTGAGGGTGCAGGGCAGCAGCGTGGGGGGGGGGGGGTGGGATGAGAATGCGGGCGGGGGTCGCCTTTCGTTCTTGGTCCGCGCGTACGGAGTTCTATTGGTCTGATTCAGTGCGGTGATAGCGAGAGTAGCTAGGCGTTGGCGTTCGACCCAAAGTGAGTACATCCGTAGCAGGTACGGGACACTATATGTATTTTTTTTAGTCCTCCCATTCTTTAGAGGACGCGAATCCCCAAGAATTGTGCTGGTATGTGGTGGGGGGCATGAGCCGAACCCACCCAACCAACCTACGACGGCTCCCTCCCCGGATCCACGAGCGCGATTGGTCAGTGCTCACAAGGGGCCTACGAAGCCTAGCTTACGAGCGGTGTTCGTACGGTCAACTAGTCTCAACAAAAATATACCTATATTTTTACTCATATATAGGTATAAATATTTTTCTTTATACATTAATATATATATATTATATATATATATATATATATATATATATATATTTTTTTTTTTTTTGCAATCGTATCATCGCGTAAATGCTCCATGACTTTTTTTTTTTTTTTTTTTTTTTATAATATTTAATGTTGATCATTCCTCGTAAAATATTCATTAATTCGCTTTGAACGAAAAAATCTCATCACTCATATAATATGCCCACGGCATACACGCATATTATACACATAATCCTATCGGAACTACCACCACCACACCACCACCACCACCATCATCATCATCTCGAACGAACCGCCGCGCTTCTCGATCGCCTCGATAACCGCCCGCCCGACCCCGACTACGTTTACTAATAATTCATTTTATTTTATTTCATTTATTTATTTATTTACTTTATTATATCCAAAGTACTCACCGATTATTGGTATATGTCGCCGGAGTAGACGGCGGTGGCGGCGGCGGCGGTGAGCAGTTCCCTTAGCGGAGGCATGCGTGTGTGTTTTACGAGGCTCCACTTGGAGCTCCCGCAGACGGCACACCTCGACCCGCACGCCTGCAGGCCGTCTTCCACGGGCGAGCGGGTATTCTTCGCTTTCGATCTGCAGACGTTAATCATTGTCTAATTAAATTTTTATAGAGAAAAATGACTTTTAAACACGACTAGAGGTACGCGAGTAGCACCTCGACGAATTCGAGGGCTCGTATTTCGGCCGGGACGCCGTCTCGGCCCACATTTAGCGCTCGTGTCGACGGACAGGTTCACAAGCGAGCCCCTCACGGGTCGCGGGTTCATCTATACATATCAAATTATGTAAAAAATCTTATTATCTAGATGCATGTTAGTGAAAAGTTTTGTGCGTTCGTACGAGAAAATGTCTAGCGACACCGCGGCTCTCCTCACGGTATCGCTAACGCTCTTACTGCCACTAGCGACCTCTACCACGCTAGTAGCGTACAATCTCGCCGCATATCTAAACTTTACTCTTCGCTCGTCACCGACTACTACTACTACTACGTCGTTGTCTCCGTTGTAGTGTTCTCGTGCGTGCGTGCGTGTGTATAATTGTGTGATACGTGAAAAAAAAAAATAATAAAAAAAAATTAAAATGGCCGATACAGCAGTCGCATCCGAAGCTCCCGCACCGGCGACGCCCGCGAAGAAACCCAAAGCGTCGGCGGCGCCGGCCGGCGGCTCCGCGGCCGCAGCCAAGAAGCCAAAGGCGAAACCGACCCACCCCAAGACCTCCGAGATGGTGAACAGCGCCATCAAGGAGCTCAAGGAGCGCAGCGGTTCCTCGCTCCAGGCGATCAAGAAGTACATAGCGGCCCAGTACAAAGTGGACGCCGAGAAGTTGGCGCCGTTCATCAGAAAGTACCTGAAGAGCGCCGTCGAGTCCGGCGCTCTGATACAGACCAAGGGCAAAGGCGCTTCGGGCAGTTTCAAGCTCGAGTCCAAGTCGTCCGCGTCGAAGGGCAAGCAGGCGTCCGCCGGGGCCGGCGGCAAGGGATCCGCCGCATCGGGCGCCGCCTCCGCCGCGTCCTCCGGCGGCGCTAGGTCGAAGAAGGCCGCCGGAGCCGCGGCCGCCGCCTCCGGCAGGGGCGGCAAGACGGCAGCCGCCGCGGCCGCGTCCGCCGCCTCCGCGTCGTCGCCGTCGAAGTCGTCCAAGGCGAAGGCCGCCATCAAGGACAAGAAAGCGGCCGCCGCCAGGAAGAAGCCGGCCGCCGCGTCCGCCGCGGCCAAGAAGGCCTCCGCGGCCGCCGCCGCCGCCGCGTCGGCGTCCTCCTCGAAGGCGAAAGGCGCCGCCGCATCCAAGGCCAAGAAGACCGCCAAGCCGCCGACGAAGAAGCCGAAAGCACCCAAACCCAAGAAGGCTGCGACACCCAGATCCAAGCCGGCGGCGAAGAAGGCCGCGTCGGCTGCGAAAAAGTAATATCAAAGTGTTAAACGAATTAACGCTCAGTAAGATAATTGTGCGAGTGTTGTTGTTGTTGTTTGTGTTGTTGTTGTTGTGCGGCGGTGATGTGCTTGCAATAATAATAATAATGCAGCGTAACGATATGGTTCACGTTAAGCGTTCCACAACTGTGACGTCATCACCGTCATCGTCCACGGCTACTCCAACGACGACGACGACGACGACGACGACAACGAAACACATGAATTCTTACCACAAGACGGCGTCCCGACGACGTCGCCGTGGCCGCGGCCGCGTGGTAGCAGCAGCGGCGGCGGTGACGACGATAGAACGTCGAAATGTGCAATATTACGCCGCCCAAAAAGCCCTTTTCAGGGAAAACCAAACTTTTCCCGAAATATTAAATTACTGGGTTTTACGTGAGACGTTTTAATAAGTATAAAATATATTTTTATTTTAATATAAAAAAAAAAAAGGGAAGAACTTCCCAAATTAAAATCATGTAGCGTGCGAACCTTATTATCCCAACAGGGTTTCCCAAACTTCTTTTCACTCCTATCAACTATCTGCAATCAATAAAAATACACAATTTAGCAGGGGACATTGCACCATTCATTATAAAAATAATAATACATAAAATATATAATAAAAATAACCATTTAAATTTTTACACTGCAAACAAACATTAAACTGATTTGGCGGGAAAAAACCCCCAACCCCCAGTAAAATACAAAAAAAATTTGCCCGTGTTTTCATTTTTCAAATAGAAAGGATTAGATCTTAGCGATTTTCAGCCAACAGATAAACAAACAAAAAAAAAAAAAAAAAAACTATTTATATATATATATATATATATTTTTCTAAAATATATATTATATATATATTATATATATATTTTATATAATATATTATATAATTTTATATATAAAAATTATATATATATTATATATATATATATTATATATATATATATATATTAAAATATATATATATAAAATATATATATTATATTTTATATTATAAATAATATTTTATGTTTAAAATTTTTTTTTGTTATTTTTTTGTTTTATTTTATCATTTTTAATTTTTTTTTTTTTTTTTGGGCGGTGATAACTTTAATTTGTAATAAAAAAAAACAAAACCCTAAGAAGATCTCGGCGTCCTCGGTTTTCCCTCGACGGGGGTTTCGTGGCGTTCGTAGCCACAGTCGCGAGTCGCACCCCCACCTACTGTGGCCCCTTTGTGGCAGTATAAAACCCATTTTTGGAAAAAATTTAGGAAGTCTCATTTCGATGCCGAACCGCTGGGGACGTCTCGATGTCCGCCCGGGAAAGCATAAAAATCCAGATTTTTATCGGCAAGTGAAAATTATACTCAGTGGCGCGGGATACGAAATTTCCCAAGAGAGCAGAGCAAGTGGGCGAAGAGGCCCGGACGAAAGTCCGCAACGAGCCGAATCGACGTCGTGTCGTGAGCGGAAACCCAAACGTTGTGTTAGTGATTAGTGTAGTGTAGTGCAGTTAGTGCGGGAGCCTCCAGGGACCCCCCTCGAGTGAGTACCCATGGGAAATAGGTTTTAATAGGTAACACCCGGCTCCACAAAGCAGGGACGTTAGGACACAGAGGCACACCCCCCTCCCCTTTGGGCGGGGGGGCCAAGCGCAGTAAATATGTCGGTCCGCATCGACGCGGACGAGCTTTTAAAGTACTGGCAAAACACGTCCCAGAAGCTTTAAAATAGTTTATCGGACTATGTAGAGGGCGAAGTGACCCCAAATCTCCCGCTACTAGCATGGGGAAATGAAAATAATTGTCACGCCATCATCGACTCGGACGACGAGGAGATGAAATCCCCCACTCGGACGACTTAAAATCAGGAAACGGATCTGACACCGACGCGGCAAAATGTAGGGCCAGCGACCCCGAGGAGGAGAAAGATGACGGTTTCGAGACCGTCAAATCTAAAAGGGCCCAAAACGAAGGCCAAAAAACTTAAAAGTCGCCAGGCAAACGCAAAATTTGCGTAAAACAAGTTCACCCAAAAACCCCCCCGCGGAGGAAAAAGGGTAAGGCGCCCCACACCTGCGCGGGTAGTCGAGCAGGTAGCCGAGGCCGGTCCAAAAACCGGTTTCGCCGACACCTGCATGGGACGCTCCGACCCCCGGGCCCCGGGCCCCGGGCCGCCGGGCCCGGGGTGCGTAAAAAAAAATTTCCGCCGCACATCGTAGTTCAGGACAAAAAAGAAGGACAATGTCTCAAAGTGGATGCTTCAAACCACGTGCAGTTCGAATTGCACGGGCAACGATGCAAGGCATCCGCGTACAGGTGGTCACCGTCAAAGACCACCGGGCCCTTACGGCTCATCTTAGGGAAAAAAAAGTAGGTTTCCACTCGTACACTCTCGACGAGGAGAGACAAATTTCGGGTTGTCATTAAGGGGATCCCAAAAAAAATCGAGATCGAGAAAAAAGAAAGGGGCCTTAAGTCCCACAGCCTCCCAATTCGCGCGGGACACCGCATGTCCACTCGCATACCAAAGTCGTATACGACATGATAATGGTAGTTTTAGACCCGGGCACCCCAGGGCCCAAAAAAATTTTTAATCTAAGGTCGGTTTTTCCAGCTCTCGGGAATTAATTCGAGAAACCATGGGGTCGGGGGATACCCATGCAGTGTCACAACTGCCAAACTATGGCCACTCGACCAAAAAATGTCACGCTAAACCGCGATGTGTGAAGTGCTTTGGGAAAAGCACGCCACATATGATTGTCCGCGCAAGGTCCGAGACCCAGAAGTCCCTCCCCCTGCACCCCCGTGCGGCGCTCAAGGGCCCCCGCAAAATACCGCGGATGCCCCCCAGCGCCACGCTTGGTCGGCGGGACGGGCGGAAGGGCGCATAGGGCTTCGATGCCCTCCCGTCCAGAGCGCGACAATTTTCCCGCCACGGCCTGTCGACGCATACAGGCCCGCCCCACTCCCAACGACGAACGCGTGGGACAAAAAAAATTTCCTTTAGCCCCTCAGGCCCAAATCAAGCCCCTCAGGCAACTCAAGCCCCTCAGGCGACACAGGCCCCCCAGGCCAACCAAGCCCCTCAGGCAACACAGGCCCCTCAGGCACCAAGAAGGCAAGATCCTAGGCTCGCGGCCAGGACTGCCCCTACCATTCCGCCAAGGCTACCGGAGCCAAAAAAGAACTTCGCTCAACACAACGAAGACGGCTTCGAGAGCGACATAGGACTAACGTTCGACTTTTTCGCTATTTTTGACCAAGCGGAAATTCAGGCCTTCGCCCGGTGGCCTAAGAAACACTGACGGCGCTTCGCAAGAGCGTTTCAAGCTTATTAGCCGACATGGGCGCCTCGCCGCGCAAGTAATGCGTTACAAGCGTACGAACGATAAAAGCTATTCTAATGGCGGTCGCAATAGCACAATCCTCCCGACGTAAGACTCGCGCGAGTCAACCCGCTTTCCCCTTTAGTTTAGGTTTTTTTAATGAAAACGGCCTTAGCAGTCAAATGGGGCTAGCCCGAGACTTTGTGACAAACAGACAACTGGACATCTTCCTAGTACAAAAAACTTTCCTTAAAAATAGTAATAGGGATCCTAAAATTGAAAATTACCGTCCCATACGTAACGACAGGGACGGCCCCAAAAGGGGGGAACCGTCATCTTTTATAAAAAACGCTTCACGTCGCCCCACTAGACCCGCCGCCGACGCTCACCAAATCGAAGCATCGGTCTGTCAGGTATACATGATGGACACTCACCCATTATCGTAGCCTCCTGTTACCTTTCTCCCAATAAGGGAATGCTAGAAGCAGACCTCAAAGCTCTTTTTAATATGGGGGACTCGGTCCTTCTGGCCGGGGACTTAAATAGCAAACATACCATGTGGAACTGTAATTCAACAAACAGTGCAGGAATCGCGCTGCCGCGATCCTGAGTCTTACCACATCTAATTTTGAAATTCTACCCCTTCAACTCCTAAAAGTTTTGGGCCCGATAGGCCGCCCCGATATTCTCGATATAGCCATGCTACAGGGCGTCGCCCTTAGAGTGCGCTCTATCGAAGTTCTAGCGGAGCTAGACTTGATCATAGACCGGTTATTGTGAAACTGGGGCCTGACTGCCCCACGCCCCTTTTAAAAGTCCAAAACGACAGACTGGAAAAAATTCTCGGATCGCCTCGGCACCCCTGAATCGGATCCCTCACCCGACGTACCTGACAGATTCGACTCGGTGGTGGAAGCCGAAGCGGCCATTGATAAGCTCACAAATCAGTTGGGTCTCACTCTCGACGAGTGCACTAGGGAAAAAACGTCAATCCTGACGGACGATTCAAGATCCCGCGAGATCAAAGAAAACTCATAAGGCGAAAAAATCTAGCCACTAGGGCACATGACGCATTCCCACCCCCAGACAATCGTAGGGAACTGTGGAGACTCCAAAGACAGGTTCGACCCCGGGTTCGGGGAAACTCACAGACGATAACGGGGAGCACAAATTAACATCCATTACGCCTTCCCAAAACGCGTTCTGGCAACTCAGCAGGTTTTAAGAACGACACGGTCGCCCAAAATCCCCCCTTTAGTACGCCTAGACGGAACACTAGCCTCAGACATCTCGCGAAGGCCGAATGCTTAGCGGACACTTTAGAAGCACAATGCTCTCCGTCAGAGCAACCGTGTGATCCCACCCACGTCGCGATGGTGGACCCAAGTAGAAAAATGGGCGCCGATACCACCAGAGGGCGTACCGACGCGTCCGACGTCCGTGGACGAAGTCACGGACATTATAAAGGGTCTTAATTCAAAAAAACCCCCTGGATCCGATCGCATCACGAACAAGATCCTAAAAAATATTACCATTACTTTTTTAACGCTGCTCGTAGCTTTTTTTAATACGCTCCTCCAGGAGTGCACTTTCCCCTGCCCAATGGAAAGAGGCGATTGTCATCGGCATTCACAAGTCGGGCAAGCCGCGAACTAATCCGGCCAGTTACCGTCCCATCAGCCTTCTCAGCACCTTAGGAAAAATTTACGAACGTATCATCCTTACACGACTTCAGACCTTTGTCGAGGAAAGGAATCTTATCCCGCCCGAAAAATTTTGGCTTTCGAGCCCAACACTCAAGTGTCCACCAAGTCCACCGCCTCACGGAATTTCTCTTGGGGGGCCAAAAATAATGCCATCAGCGGCAATATTTCTAGACATCGCGAAAGCGTTTGATAAAGTCTGGCACAACGGCTTGATCTTCAAGCTGAGAACGCAAATGTACCAGACAGACTCGTGCACACCATACGAGACTACTTATCTGGACGCACCTTTCGCTACAGGGTCGAAGGCCCCTCTCTTTAAAACGGCCAATTAGAGCCGGAGTCCCTCAAGGGTCCATTCTTTCCCCACCTGTACAACCTGTACACCCATGACATCCCCAAAACCCCGGGGACAAACCTAGCCCCCTTCGCGGACGACACCGCAATATTCACTTTCCCGGGCCCCATCTCGGTCACCATTGCTGACCGCCTACAGGTAGCTTTGGACCGAGGGAAAGTGGCTCACAAAGTGGCGCATTGAAGTCAATCCCGACAAAAGCACTTCGGTGTATTTCCCCCTCAAGAAGACGGATTATATGCCCAACGTTCGCCTCTTAGGCAAAAACATTCCCCAGTCAAAAACGGCTAAATACCTAGGGGGAGTCCTAGATAGCCAAATTTTCATTCAAAGCCCACAATCGTACGTTCGTAAAAAAAGAATTACGTGACAAGCCGTCTCTATCCATTGATATGCGCTAAGAGCAAGATGTCGCTCAAGAATAAGATTCGCCTGTATACGACGTGTATCAGGCCAATCTTCACGTACGCCAGTATTGTGTTCGGACACACAAATCTAGATAGGCTGCAGATACTGCAGAAAATTCTTGCGCAAGGGCCCCGGGCGCGCCGTGGTTTTTGCGCAACATAGACATACATAGGGATGCTAAATTAGACTCGGTCAAGGAGTTTTGTAGGAAACTCTCGGAGTTATTTCGCGAAAGCAGCAAAATCCGAACCCGCTGGTGGTAAACGCCTGCGTAGACACGTACAACAAGCCGCGCCTGTATGGGCCCCGCGAAGGCCCCGCGATTTTCTAACCGACGATGCTGACCCCCTCACTAAAGCGAACGACGCAAAGTATGTAGGTAGGGCTATACACTTTCGCAGACGCACACGGTACTCACACCGTCCCCGCCGGGGGAGACGAGGGGCCACTTTTCAGTGACCCGACCGCGCCTCGGCGCAGGCGGAGTCCAAAAAAAAGTCCAAAAAGGGGGTCAAGTGCCCTACCCAGTAGGGGGAAAAAACTCCTCCACTACAAACAGTGTACGCAAACAGGTCCGAGTCTCGCAGGGGGCGCCCTTGCGACACTGTGCTCTTATTTGTTGGTGCCACTCCGTGGTAGCCAAGCCAAGGTCGGAGCTCTTTTAGCTCGGCCTCCCCCCGCCAAAGGGGGACGCTGTAGAGGCCGCAGGGCCAAAAGCATACTGTCCATCTAACGAAGCGAAGGGGAAAAATTTTATATAAAATCACGTAGAACCGCCGCGCGCACACACGCTCGCGGACGTTATTATCTTGTTTTATATTTATATCAACTCTCCAAATAACATGTCGGGGCGCGGTAAGGGGGCAAAATGAAGGGAAAAGGGAAAGTCTCGCTCCAACCGTGCAGGACTTCAGTTTCCCCTCGGACGTATACACAGACTGTGAGGAAGGGCAACTACGCAGAACGCGTGGGTGCCGGGGGACCGGGTACCTCGCGGGCCCTGATGGAATATCTGGCCGCCGAAGTGCTCGAGTTGGCCGGAAAAGCGGCCCGCGACAACAAGAAGACCGAATATCCCCAGGCATCTCCAGTTGGCGATCAGAAAAGACGAGGAGTTGAACAAGTTGCTCTCTGGCGTTACGATCGCGCAGGGCGGTGTCCTGCCTAACATTCAGGCCGTGCTCTTGCCCAAGAAACCGAGAAAAAGCCTAATTCTCACACCTCTTCAGTGCATAGTGCTGCGGACGTCACGTTGTGTGTGTGTGTGTAATGTTGTTTTTCTGGTGCGTGCGAGTGCCCGTCGCGTCGTAAATTTCGCGCGGGCACACACAGATCAACTATCCACCCCACCACCACCAGCATTGTGCGCCGAAAAATTATTAAAAGGCCCTTTTTAGGGCCACAATA